>WTSP01000019.1:0-55779 GCA_025331215.1 Actenoides lindsayi | reverse complement strand
GAACCCCGTTCCCCCCCGCGCCCCGGGCCCGTCCACCTGACGGCGGAATGGCCCAATGCCTGCCCGGGAGGGGCGGGGCTGGCGCCGTGACGCGGTGGCACCTGGCTTAAAGGGACAGCGCAACAGGTGGCGGGGCCGCAAGGCTGGGGCAGCGCGGGGTCCCGCCGCCACCGGCCCCCGTGGCTGGGGAGAGGCCCCGCCCCAGCCGCGCCTCCTCTTCCTCCTCCTCCCCCCCAGGAGGCTGGGGAAACAAGACCTGTGAGCTTTGCTGCTCCCCAGGGTTGGACACGCGTGGCCGGGAAAGTTTCCCAGCGTGCATGCTTAAACGTACCCCCGTGGCGATGCCGCCCCGGGACCCCAGGACATGTGGGGAGTGGGCTGCGGCCAGAGGGGCTCAGCTGTCTGCACCACTGCAGGGCAGACCGAGCCCACACCCTCCAGCGCTGCCCTACAGCCATGAGCGTGAGCCTGGACATTGATTTTCTTGCAAATAAAAATTAAAAGCATTTTCCTTCTCTGAGCCTGCTTAGGAGGGAGGAGAAGAAAAATGAAAAGAACACAAAAAATTTGAAGGCAGAAGAAAAAGGTGTTTCATCACCAGTGGGCACACCATGCTAAAGAACTGAAGAGCAGCCCTTGACGGAGGGGAAAATACTGAGGGCTGAAATTTCTCCGGGAGAGCTCGAAACATATGGCAGCAGGCAGACTGCCAAAGCTCGCAGCATGCGAGAGCTTTAGCAAAGAGGTACCAAGCATTTTCCTGTTTAATCAATCTGAAAATATTCATCCTTAAAGATGGTGACTTGTTTTACAAGGTCCCCATAGCTAAAAGAAAAAAAAAAAAAAAGCATATAAAAATCCTGTGGCTGTGAAACCAGTACCAGGGTTTGTTTTTTTTTTCTCCAAAACACTCTTCAGTAATGGTCTTTTTTTTTTTTTAAGTTGCCATAAAAAGCTTCGATTTCATTAAAGACAAGCCCAGCTAAGGGTGCGCTCCTCTCCTTCAAAATTTGCAGATCCATTAGCCAGCAGTAAAACTGCCCTCGCTCGCTCACCACAGGATTTGAAAGCTCCGCACTCCCCAGGATTCAGGCCTGACAAGAGAGACTGATCACCAGGCTACAGGAATGCAGAACTCAACTTACTTCTTCCAGAAATCTTTATTCCGTGCAGCTTGTGAGCCAAATAGTAAAGAGTCCGAAGGTGACAGTTAGAATCCCTACCCCACGAGTCCTCACACACACATCCATTCTTCCGACGTCTCGAACAGAAAGCTGATGTGGGTATTAACTCTCAGTCTTGCTGCTCTGTGTCCTGTTCAAGTGGTCAAAGCTTCTTTGGAGCATGCTAAGGGAGAGCTTTAGCTGTGAAGATACAACCATCAAACACCACCCCCCCAGTTACTCAAATTAGCCTCCTGCACAGGTGAATGATGTCAGAAAAATATCCCCCTTCTCCTGTTCTTTTAAAGATTGCAGGCAATTTCCTCCCTGTTTCTGTAAAGAGTATCCTTACCGTGCTCTCTTAACAGCTATACTCTGCAGAGTTTATAATTACCAACAGACCAGTAGGATAAAGCCTTAACACCTCACCAGACAACAGTGCAGAAGATTAACTGTGACTAAAAATGAGTGGGGTGGTTTATGCTCATATGAAATATGCTAAGGAACATGGTAGCAAAACATGAATTCCTTTTTAATACCTGGCCCTCCTAGTGGATTTTGGTGCACAAAACCCTTGGAAAATACAAGGTAACAGGCACTAAGATGTATCATGACTTTCAGACAAAAGTGGTATTTGGGATGAAAAACGTGGTTTAATTATCACTTTTTTTTCCCCTCTACTGTGTTCAAAAAGCAATTTACTTCCGAATTAGGAATTGTTTGGGTAGTAAGCAGAGAAAATGAAAAGGGCAGGGAAATGAGGAAGTTCATTAATATAGTGAAATCTCCAGCACTCAGAAGCTTTTTCAAGCTATGATCAAAATGGTTAATAGATTAATAGCAATTTTGTGTGCAGAGACACCAAGGAGTATAAAAAATGGCTTTTTTTTCCTACCCTCCTTTGGTGCGTGGGAGAATATAGAGCAAACTGGTGATGGACAGAGGTACATGTGAACTCCCCCACAGCTTTCCTAATCTAATATTTCTTCTGTCACATTTTAAGATTTACTAAAAGAACTTAATCAGAACATTGGTATGTTATAAATAAAAAACAAAATATGAATTTACTGTCCTTCACTTACAGAGCTGAAATTTCAGTTTAGGGGTTTATTCGTCCTGAACTTCAGGACCAGAGAGACACAAAAGCATTCAACAACTTCACTTTTTATATAGTGTTTGTGGTATGTGAAAGCCTTGAAGTGTTAGTTACTGAGAAGGAGGATTAACTCCACAGCTACGGAGCCTCTCAGAAAGATATGGTCTGTAGAATTTATTTTTCACTGGAGATTAGGTGGCCCTTTGATACGAAGGTCAAGTGAAGCTCTCACCACTATCTAGAAGAGTAGTGGGGAGCAAAAGCCAGGATAACCCTGAATGAAGAAACCACATAACGAGATGGGCAAATACTTAACATTATGTTTCAAGTTTCCTTAGGAATGAGGATCTGTTCTGAATTACTCCAGTCTCTGCTTTGTCATGATGCAGAACCGCATCAACACATCTCATCAACTTGACAGGTTTAAGAAAATTGATACAGATATTTAATCTTAGTAAAAAAACAAACCACCAACCTACCAAAAAAAAAAAAAAGAAAACAAAACGCCCAACCAACCAAAAAAAAAACCAAACCCGAAACACACACTCCAACAAACCCAACCCAAAACATCAGAAACATTGCTTATGTATCAAACTCAAGCTTGGAACTAAACAGTTCAAGGAGTCATGAAAACTTCAGTTAGCACAAGAAGATATCAAACAAAAAACATGATGGCTTAAGGGAAAAAAAAATGAGCTGTTGAGGAACAAGAATACCACCGGGAAGGATTGGCTGACCTACCTGCTCAAGCATTTCAATTGAGTCTCTTAAAACACCCTTCACATGTTTAACCTGTTCCTTATCATATTGAGGGATCTCCTCTTTCGATACCATTTCTGGCGATATGCTGAAAGAGATTGAGATTACCTCAGAAACACAAAACAAGCACCTCTATGCCTCTGTAAAAACCACTGCTCTCTGTCACGATTGTTCTGCCATTTCTAAATGCATCCTTTTCCAAAAGCCACATAAAAAGCTGCCTGTAGTTGAATTTCAATCCCTGTTGCCTTTAAGATACTGCATCAGACCTCTGCAGGCAACAGCCACCAAGAACAAATGTACTCACTTTACATTTACAATGTAAGTTCTCACACTTCAGAGGGCAAGATGTTTCTTATTAAGAAAGTTAATCTAATCAGTTTTGAGATGACTGTTGGAGGTCATCACACCACTTTCATACTCAAGATCAGGTTAAGGTTTTTAATTTGATTGTCAACACCATATTCAAGAGAGGAAGCAACATCTGAGCCTCTTCTGTGTGTCTGAATACAAAAAGGCACCTAACATGGAAGTTTGAGGAGGAAAGGAGATTTAGCAGGAGACTCACAGAAGGAGCCTAAAAAGCTAAATGAATCTTTAACATTACATTTAAGATCATGCTGTTTCACACAGGATGAAGTCAACAATGGTTCTGTGATCAGCACTATGATATTCACAGAAGATGAGTCACTGCAGGGTGATAAATGCAGGCTAACAAAGGTTAACACTCGCCCAAAAAACAGATTGCCAAAGAGGAAGTTTATTTCTGCAAGATGCAGTCGGACATGTCACTGGATATCAGCAGAGACCACAGAGGAGCAACAAGCCCTAGAAGCTTTTGAAAATTTGCCACTGAGTTCATTGTTTAAAATGTTTTTAGATCAGGTTCTCACATAAGCTGAGGAAGAAAAAGCAAAGACTGAATTCAACTTACTTCAAAGAGCTTTCTTCCTGAAGCTGGACATGATAGAGGGACTGAGCTGCATGCTCTATCTTTGACAGTTTGAGAAACAGTGTTATATTCAGCAAGACCAAGAGCAGCAAACTGTAGAGAGAAGAGAACAAAAAAAAAAAATCAAGTCCTGTAACAATTCTGATTGCAATGCTGCAGAAACAAGATCTTGGCTAATGACAGCTAAGCAAAGAGAATCCTTCTGGGAGAAAAAAGGTATGGGGCAGGGCAATAATGAAAATAACGATTCAAACATTTTTTTTAATCAGTTTAGTGTTAAGCTGTGTAATAGCAACCAATAGGAATGACAATAGTGTCTCCTGTTGGAACTTTTAAAACTAGAAATGAGTAATTTCTAGATTTTTTTAACTTATTTTTTTTTTAATAAGATCAGAGCAAAGTAAACCTGCAAGGTAGACTAGATTGGCAGATCAACATTTTCATTCTGTGTGTCACTTCTTAAGTCAATCCATTCCTTTCCTATACCCAAGTGCTCCATTCAAACTAGATGAGAACTATCATGCTACATGCAATGTTAACATGCGAGTGAGGTACAGACACAGATGAAGACCAAGATGAGGTTGAGTCAAGCCACATTTTAAAGCAAGTACTTACAAAACACTCATTACTACAATGATGGTGGTGGTCCTACTTAAAGCATCCCTTTTCCTTCCTATAGGGCATGAAAGAGAAGGAGGTTAAAAAGTACTGAAGAACATTCCTAATGGATGCCTGTAGATACATGTCAGTGCTCAGCATTTCACACAGAATAGCTCAACAGCTTCTGATGGAAAAAAAAAAAAACAGATCTTGTGGGTGCACAAGATCATCTCCAACATTCACTAAGGCATCTTTGCAGGCATCTCAGACAAGTCAGCTGGACAGTCAGGCTCTTCCATCAGGAACAAGATTCTCCCTACACCAGTACATTGTTGAGAACACAGTTCCAAGGCACATTCAAAATAAACCTAGATAGCCTAAGAAGGCTACAGTCCATCCATTACTAATACTTATTCAGCACATATGCTGCTAGTCATGCATGAGCAGAGACAGGCTGCAAAGTGGCTCTCTTCTGCTTGTTTTCCTGACCACATTAGTCTTTCTGACAACCCGTGTCAAATCAAGTTCTGTAACTTGTCCCATCCTTACTGGCTTGGTTTATACATTGGCCTGAAGACAGCCTTTTGAAAGAGCATCTGCTAGCTGTCGGGCAACAGGGACCAGAAACTAGTGAGGGACAGGAAGTGTGCATGTCCTCTCCAAACTGAGCAGGAATCACCTACCAGTGTGGGCAGGCTGATCTTTAAACATAAGTAATTGCTCTCCTAAAACAGTTCCTTATATTCACAATTCCTGCCCTGGGCAAAGGACATACACAAAAGCTGTAGTGTATACTGAGACAGACACTCACCTGAAAAGGTGGAGCAGCAGCAGCAAAATTAAGTAATCAGCACGTAATCTCAGTTGGGTAAAGAGTTCATTAGACATGCTGTTGATCCAAATGTTCTCTCAGCGCTATACTCAGTGCTGTTTCCCCCTTTAGAAAAGGGCACTGGCTCCTGCTTCAGTGTTTACAATTCAACTTGTGTCATGAAATCCACCATTCTCTGGTACGCACTAGTGCATAGATGTTACTCATCTCTGTAGGTGTAGCTAATATTGTATGTGCTAGTGGCCAAGTCCGTCATGCCTAGTGGCAGTGGAACTGCAAGAAATGCTTCAGTCACCCAGAAATTAACAGAAGCAGACTGGAAACACACTCCTTAACATAAAAATACTCAAAACCAAGATGACAGGTCAAGAGGTGAGTGACTCACGACTTGGGTGTGCAGTTATTTGAAGAAATAAATGCACATTTTCAGTGACTTCAGACATCAGGTTAATTTCTTTCTGATCCTACCTCATTTTCAATCCTATGCAGGTACAATGCAGCATTTTAGATTCCGATTGTCTTTTGTTTGTCTTAAAAGCAGAAGGTGAGATTGTTTGATTTCATGAGATACTCATCAAAAAAGTGACTATTCATGCTCCAAATCTGCTTTATGCAAGCTTGAACACAGTAAAGCATTTGCTATCACACCAACTGGATAAAGACAATGAGAGTAACATACATGCAAGTGTTACTCTTGCACTATTTTAGGAGTTAAGCTTTCTTGAACATACCTTTCGGAAAACACTTGCAATAAAAAAAATTCCTACCTGTTATGCTGCCCTGGGACTCCACTCCCATGTCACCAGAGGAGTGTTGGGAAGAGCGTTTGGGAAGTGATTCTGCCAGACTCCGGTGTAAAGTGCGTCGCCTTCGTCTCAGGGCAACTAATTTTCCAGAGTCTTCTATGGACTGATTAATAGCATATTCCTCCAGTAGGAGATCTGATTCTGCAGTGGAAAAAAAATACAGTTACTGAACTTTGAAAAGGAAAGCTGAAAAGCCTAGTACTGAAGACTTAAATTGAGAGACATGGAGAGTGGCAGGGAGAGGAATAAGTGCTCCTTCTAACAAATGAGCTTAAAAGCAAGTAATTCCCATAAACTAAACCTTGACCTGTACTACCTGTCCTATTTGCTAGAGGGCACTTACTGCACTTCTCAGATACGGTGTACATTCAGCCTATGCAGAATAGTTTAATGGTCTGCTAGGCAGCAGTTGGAAGAGCACTTCAAGACCCTGTTAGACTAAGACCAGGAATTGTGTTAGACTGGGAGCCCGCAGCTGTGACTGGCCAAGCTGTTAACAGACACGGCCAGGGAGCCTGCCAAGCACCCCTGCTTCTCTTCTCATACCCAGTCAAGGAAATACTTAAAGATAGGCACATGCAGTTGAGAGTAACAGCTTTCCTGCTGTCCCTCGTGTTTCCTTCAGAAAGCAATTATGACAAGGTATACAAGAGCTCCTTGTTAGCATTAAGCTACAAGGCTTCATTTACACCCTGGAACTGGCCAGATATATCAGCTATGGGAACTTCTGACTTAGATTCCTTTGGTGTTGCTTTCTTCACAAACTATTCTTTAGGGAGTCAATTTGGTGTTGCCTTCTTTTCAAACCATTCTTAAAGGAATCAAGTTTGACAAACATGAAGACATACATAGGACAGAGTCTCCTTACTCCACCACAAAGAAAATGCCTTACCAAGTTGTTTGAAGTTTTCCTGTATTCCTCCCCAGGTATTCTTCTCGATTACAGACTTGACAAGGCCCCAGGGCTGTTTTTTGTATTTCACTTCTGCAGAAACCCTAAACCAGAATGCAATAGTGAAAAAGTGCTCTTCTAGATAGCACACTGATAGCAGAAATCTCTTACCCAAAGCAGGCCTCTAGCTAATATCTATAATCTGAAATACCAACTGGAAACTGCCTGAGCTTTCCTCGTGGGCAGCACTTATGCTGAAGCAAGGCAAGAAACAGACAAAAGACAAAGGCAAAGACAACGTATCTAGCTAAAGCCTCAGGAGATCTCCATGTCCAAATTACGGGAAACATTTTGAAGGGTTTTCCTTCAGGCTCAGACTAGCAGAGAATTTCTCTTCTCTGAAGTCTTCTCATTTTAACAGACATTTAGAACAGGCTTCAGGCTTCCACATCATAAAGTCCTGCTTTTTACTCTGGATGTGTACACATGATGTCTTACATGGGTGAGGTTCATTATCATCACTCATGCACCAAGCACTCAGACCCTACCCTGAGTAGACAGAAATATAAAATCTGCCTTTTTGTGTAAATGATCGAAGGAAAGGTGACATTCCTGCCTGGCATTCCCCAGGTCAAGCTAATCAATAAAGAACAGAAATGAACTGGAGTAGAATCCTTCAGAGGGCTGCTTCTAACAACTGAATAAAGCCTAAAGCTCTTCATAAAGGATAAAGGATGGTCTGTGGGGTTTTTTTAAGTCAAGAACACTAACTGTCCTGGAATACACTTTTCTTCAGGGTTTTCAAATAACACCCACTGTGTTTCTAGTCTAACAAAACAGCGTCTTTCAAATAAGAGGTTTTGAACCATTTTAAATGCAGTTTATAATAAAGCCAGCTGTAACACCACCACGTGCTTTCTGTTCTATATGCACACACTCTGTGCACCATACTGAGACCTAGGTTTTGCTCTTACCCTAGGGTTGCCATATGTCTCAGATAAAACAAATAAAACCCTCAAAGAGGAAGAGTGACTCACACCCAAAAAAAACCTAAAAATCATCCGCAACAGGTGTTCAAGAACCTTTCTTCTCTTTTTCTCCCAATAGAGAGGGAGTCTTCAGCACTTACATAGCCTGAGATAAACTAAAATAAAATCCAGGCTAGCCTACCTTTCCTGGGTACTGATGAAGTTTGAGATAAAAGGTATTATGCTGAAGACAGCACAAATACTACCAAAAGTATAGAAAGTCACACAGATGCACTCAACATGGAACTTGAGAACTTCAGGTGTTTTTAACAAGTGGGAAAGGAAAGGAAAGTGCCTTTTAAGACTCCTATATCTGGGTGGAGTTTAATAATAAAGTCCAATTCGCCTGAGTACCCTTCCTGCAAAAATAGTTATGTTCCATCTTCCCAGACCCTTCCTGTGAAACCATCCTCCTCTACAGGCCCTCAGGAAGGCTATCTGGGAAACTCTGTAATAAGACATCTCAGGTAGTTCAAATTTATCCCACTCACAAAGCTGCACTTGAACACACAAGGCTGGTCAGAATCCAATCCTACCTTGGAGATGGGTTCTATACCTTGTGCAGTCAACATAAGAGTTCATTTCTCCCTAAATTCATGAAATCCAAATACACACGACAAGATAAACCAAGCTTATTTTTCAGAAGAGATCCCCAACTTCGAAGAGAAACTGACCTTCTCTATGCTGTTGGCAGATCTTTTGATAAGCACAATTTATCACCCCGTAACACCCATGCCTCTGCTCCTGCCCTCCCACTGTGCACCACTCAGGCTCACCGTAATCGGCACTTGTGACTGGATGTGCGGCTGATGCAGTATCTGTTCACAGTGTAGAAATAATCATGATAGGGGACGTCGTGGGTCAGTACCTCAGCATCCACCTGGTAAGACTGACCTTTCTGGCTCTGCTTATGCAGGATCTGCCATAAAAGAAAATAAAAATAAGAGGGTATATTCATGGTACCTGATTTGGTTTTGGTTGGGTTTATTTGTTGGTTTGGTTTTTTGGGGTTGCTGTCTTTGTTTTTTAGTTTGAGTTCACACACACACACACCCACCCCTTCTTTCAGCCTGAATTCTTTAGGCTAGATCAACCAGCTCCAAGTGAACTGCAGTAAGGAAAAAGCCTGAATAACCACAATAAAAAGCCAGTTAAGAAAGGCAAATATAGATGGAGTGAGGATAAACAGATAGATAAGATATAGTGTCTCCTGCTAGAGCCAACATGGGCAGCAGCAGTACTCCCCCGCTGCCATTTGAGGTACCAGGTGCAAGTCTGGCCACTGACTCATAACCACAGCTCTTCTCTGAGGCTGACCTATGACACCTTTTCCAAAGGAGAATTACAGAATGGTTGAGACTGGAAGGCACCTCTGGTTATCTTGTCCAAGAACCCTGTTCACAAGAAGGGACATCTAGTGCTGGTTGCCCAGGATCATGTCTAGATGGCTTTCCAGTATCTTCAAAGGAGATGCCATGACCTCTATGGACAACCTGTTCCAGTGCTCTGTCACCCTTACAACAAAAAAAAGTGTTTCCTGATGCTCAGGAGGGAACCACAAACCATCTGTTTCAATTTGTGCCCATTGTCTCTGGTTCTGTCCCTTGGCACCACTGAAAAGTGTGGCCTTTCATAGAATGATTTGGGTTGGAAGGGACCTTGAAGATCATCTAGTTTCGAACCCCTGCTGTGGGCAGGGACACCTCCCACTCACCTAGGTTGCTCAAAGCCCATCCAACCTGGTCTTGAACACATCCAGTGATGGGGCACCCACAATTTCCCTGGGCAACCTGTTTCAATGTCCCACCACCCTCATAGTGAAGAGCTTCTTCCTAATTTCTGATCTAAATCTACCCTCTTCCAGTTTGAGGCCATTACCCCTCATCCTATCACTACAAGCCCTTGTAAGAAGGCCCTCCACAGATTCCTTCTTGGCATTCTTCAGACACTGGAAGGCTGCAATAAGGTCTCCCCAGAGCCTTCTCTTCTCCAGTCTGAACAACCCCAAGTGAAGGGGTAGCAAAGGCCTCATTCAGTCTTCTTTGTACTCTCTCTTCAGATACTTATATTAAGATCCCCCCTCAGCCTTTTCTTCCCAACAGTCCCAGCTCTCAGTAGTTTCTCATATAAGATGCTCTAGTCCTTTAATCATCACTGGACCTTTTCCACCTCTCTCATACTCAGGACCCCAGAAGTAGACACTGAAAGCATTTCTTTGATCTTTTCAGCCTGCAGTTCATAAGAGATGTTAATACTTTTTCCCACGGACCCTGTGGGAAACATTTACAGCCATCTGTAGAGGTAGAAAGCCTCTCTGATTTCATGAGCATTTGCTCACTAATAGTTAGAGGGGCAGCAAACTACCCTTAGAGATAAATTTAAACTATAAATCCATGTTTGGCTCACTGAACTCTAATCCACAGTCAGATCTCTGACAGATCATAGAGCTGACCTCTCCCTTGCTTTAGAGGGCACCAGACAGACAGACACACATACACACACACATAGAGTACCTGCTTTTCAGTTGCAGTTGTAAACTTCCCACAAAGTGGGTTGTTAATTGTCACAGTGTACGTCAAAGTCCTCAACTGATTGCCACTGGAATCTCTATTCCAAGGGGTTGATACAGCATCTAGATGAGAAATCATGCAAAATTTCACATGCTGATTACCTGAAAGGCATTATCTCTGTCCTTTCATATCTTACCCATTTAAGAACAGAAAACTGCATCCAAATGGTTGCAACTTCTGAAGGAAAAGGGAAAACTGTAGTTCACTGATAAACAAAGGTGAGGCCCTAAGTAACTGAACCTGAGTCTACTGAACAAGCCTTGATAGTGGGGAGAGAAGTTAAGCAATTCAATGAAATAATGACATTTCCCATCTCTTTAAAGTTTAATATATTCACTTAGCATTATCAAAAGCTTTTGTCACTTTGCCTTCCAACCTGACACTGAATAAATATTACCCTTTTGGACTTCATTTTCAGTTCTTATGATCTCAGCAAATAAAATTTACTCATCCAGAAAATTAAAGCCTGTGAGTATCATTTAGGAGAATGCAATGATTTTACCTGCATGCCAGCCATACATATTTCACTGCTTCTAGGACACAACATAACAAGAAATACCCCACAGAATCCATCAACCTCATAGCCTACCCAAAATTTAGGCATTAAGGTGCCATTTTATGGTGCACTGAAATGACGTTTTTACTCCAAAATGTGACTGATCCACAGGAACAGCAGCCTAGCTTTAAATATTCTCTCTCATAGTGGATCTTTGAGGCCTCAAAATTATTTTAAAGCAAGGAGAAACTTAACATTTGCTAGCACCCTTTAACATTTCTCAGAGGTTGATATTTTCAGGATCATTTGCAACAGACCGAAAGGAGAAGAGTCTATTACCTACTATACTCCTGGAATTGAGAAACCTCTGCATGAAGTGAGAATTGGTGAAAAGTATTTCAAACATCTTGTCTGCAGTGATGTGGAAAACTCTGTTTATAAAAAGTCTCCCATAAAGATCATTCTCAGAGACAGTCTCCTTCACTGCTAAGGAAAGGCAGAGAGATCAGGTTAAAAAAAGAACAATATTACAAAGAAATGTTATCATATTCTAAGCTTTATTACAGATCAAATCCTTCCCAAGCTTGCATCAACATTTCTCTCAGAAACCCAGTAATGACAGCAGCACATGAATTGGTAGGTAGGTTGTCTTCAGAAGTCAAGTCCAAAGTTGATTTGCAATCCCATCCCTCCCCCCCCATTTCCCTATGCAAACAGATTGATAAATAACATCACAAGGTCCCATCACTTCAGTATACAAGTGATTTTATTTCCTATAGAAAACACAGGAAGACAAAGAGCATAATCTTCATTAATGTGTGTGCTTATTGTGCATAGCAGTCACACCAGCGAAACCACACTAGCTTTCTTCTGGCTTGTGGCTAGTTCCAGAATTCTATGTTTAACATCTCTAATGCTGGCAGTGTTCATAGTCAGAGACCAGGTAGATTCCCAAATAGTTCCTCAAACTGTTCCTCCCTCCATTCCTATTTATAAGAGGAACTCAAGGTACCCTGCTCCATTTTTACCATACTGAAAAGTGCATGAAGATGCTTCGTTGCCTGTCTCTCTCTCAAACCCATCAACAAGTGCCCCAGTGACATTGTGGCTGCAGCACTGCTCTTTGCTATTTCTGCTTCTTGTTGGTTGCTGGCATGACTCAGCTTTGTGGTTGTCTCAGCCACTCTTGCAAGAGATAAGGGACAGAATTATAATCCTGGAGGGTAAGCAGACTCTTATACCAACTCCAACTCAATCTGCTTATGCTTTAGAAACAAGTCCATCCTAAACTATAATTAGCAAAAAAAAACCCAAACAAACAAAAACCCCACCCCTACCCCTCCCATTACTGAAAAGGAAACAAACAAACAAAAAGCCTGAAAGCAAATCTGGCGGAAGCAAGGCAGAAGTTAGGACTCCTAACCTTTCCATTTATACAAATGAATGCTCAGAGCTTGCAAAGGTCAGTACAGCCGCCAATGCAAAGGGAGCCTGAATATCGGGCTATAGTTCACAAGCTGCCTATAGGCTAAGGTTACAGCACTTAAAACCTTCCTGCTTGGCAGCAGTCACTATTGATAAATGCAAATGCAGCAACTCAACACCACAACGGTCCCCAATGAAATCCAATTCTGACCCTAAGCAGACTTCCTCTCTAGTGCTGCTTCTAGCTCGCTAGAAGTCCCTGTCAGACATCTGCCTGAGAAAAGTTCTCTTTGACCTAATCAGGCTTCGATATAGGACCCCAAAAGAGAAGCATGAATGTCATATTTTTGTGCTTGCACAAGAGATGGATTTTCTTCCCACGTCATGTTCTGCTTATGCAATTTTAAGTGTATACAGTTGTAAGGTGGAACAGACAGCAAGCGTGCATTTTAAGAGGCCCATTTAGCCAGTCAATATGCAGTTGTTACATGCTAGAATACAGATTCTGCTGTGCTGAAACATTCTGTGGGAAGACAGATATTTAGCCTGGGTTTTCAGCTTATGTTCATTGCACTTCCTCCGAGAGCTGAAGCTAATCCCAGCAAAATGCAGTCTGAGTGAACTGTGAAGTCTGACCTCAGCTAAGAAGACCTCAACATTACAGACTTCTCCTTTCAGAGTGCACTCCTCACTTCTCTCTTTTGCCAAGAGACAGGGAGCTCCAGATACAGATGTTGATGTCCCCTTTGCGTACTGTGCATCAGTCAACACACATGGAGATAGATACCAGGTAATTCAAACCTAGCTGCTCTGGTTGAGCCTTACCCAGCTGGACCTTGAAATGCCCAAGGAATCTGCTACCACTTAAAAAAAAACCCCCACACACAAAAAAAATAAAACCACCCAAAAAACCCCCCACAACCAAGGCCCAGATAGATGATCAAATCACCATGCATGAGATAAGCTTTGATAATTATTTCTATACGTTATTAGCAAATACAAGATAGATAATACAAGCTACCTTTGCCCCAGTGAGGCTTAGCTAAACACCACAACTTTATACTGACCTGAAACGCCTGAGGACACCTAGTAAGTTTTTGCTGATGCAAGGTAAGTTGGTAAGCCACAGCAACTTCTGATACGCACAAAGCCCGTGTGTTATTACATTAAGGTTCAGATCCTGCTACCAAGATATTTTACTCTGCTCTTCAGAAGGTTTGTCCTCCTTGTACTGAGCCTTAAGCAAAAGCAACCATGAGTCTATGCAAAATTTCCTGCTAGTTGATTTACCTACACTATTTCTATCTAGCCATGTCTCTCGTAAGAAATAATCAATGAAGTGCCAAGTGCATGGGAGTATTGAGAAATATGCTTTTACTTACAATCCCTTTCAGCTCTTAGAACAAGCAATAAAATCTATTAATGTTGTACACAGCAGCGTTTTCAGAAAATCCAAGCTGAAACTGGGTTGATGGCCCATCAGCCATTTTAGATGCTAGGATTCAAACAGGAATCTGTTAGGAGATCTTTCAGACAATAGGTCTGGAAGGTGCATGTATGTAGGAAAGCTGCTGTGAGTTCCACATCTCTGAAAGCAAGTCGCTGCATACAGCAAGAGGTTGGGAAGCTTCAAGTCACTTGCATATGGACTTCTCAAAGTTTATCAGTAGAAATCCTAGATGAAGTAGCACAGCAGAGAAGCTTAGTTCACATGCTTGCAATTTGAACAGAAGAGAAAGCTTTAACCACTCGTCTCTACTACAAATGAATATGCACGTTTGTCTGCTCTTTTATTTAACTCTCACAGGTAAACCTCCCTGCCTTTTGCTCCATACTAGAGCAACATCAAGCATTTTACCCAAGACTGGCTTAGAAATAGTGTTTATGAGCAAAATGTTTTGTGCAGGTATCTAGATACCAAGTGTAACTCCTTAACTTTTCATGTTTTTCTAATCCCTCAGCACTATGCAGTTAGCAACCACTAACTCTTAGCTTGACCAAATTTGTGGATGGAACTACTGTCTGATCAGAGAAAGTGACATTATTCTGATTTTAGGTTAGGATTTCTAAGGACCCAAAAATCTAGCAGAAACTGTTATTCAGAGAGTCCTGGTTCGGTCTGAAGACAGCAAATCTGTTCCCTCCCCCACTATTGTCTTGCACTTCATAAGGTCATTTTCATCACTGCAAGAAAAGCTGTGAAATACTGTTTGAATATAATACTATTGTGCAGCAGTCTGAAAACATCTCCAGTGCAAGGAATGAAAGAGACAGAAAACTGGAAGAAGGGGGGGGAGGAGGCAGGAAAAAAGAAAAATTGTACTTAAAATTCCCATTAACAACCAGCAGCTCAAAGCTAAACACACATCACAAGCAAATTGAGAAAGCTGAACCGGTAAGAACAGAGGCTATCAAACAAATTAATAAGACAGATGGTTTTTGCACTCAAGAGTCAGCAGAGGATCAGGAGAAAATAAGTATGTATGAGAATCTTGGCACTGTTGAGGATTTCTATGCTACTGAGGACAGGGAAAACATTGCACACTGCATGAAGAATATGCAGGTAGGAGCCTTTAACTGGATACACCTGAAATCAAGTCAATAAAACCAATTCCTAGAGTGAACATGTTCCAGCCACCATCCATTCAAAGACTACATCAGCAATAGTAGCCTTTTAAAGTACAGAAGAGCTTTTTGATAATGGTTAAGTACAAAATTAACTTGGGGAGGTATTGAGTAAGTGTTGTGACAATGGTAGTTTTTTTTCTGGTTCACAAAATAAATGAAAAAAACAAAAAAACCCTTTTGCCCCTTTAGATAACTCAAACATATATTCTTCAAACCCTAAATCAACAAATAATTGGTATTTATATATTCAGCAAAATATGGGGGTTTGGTATTTTGATTAAAATTCCAACAACAGGGCTACTCTTCCTTACATGTGTATCTAAAATTTCATCGGAAAAAGAAAATCAAACTAACACAAACCCACCAGGTCTGAACTAATTTCAGCCACTCTATTTCATTTGCTGCCCCACCATATATCCCTCTCTGCGAGAACCAAGCCAAGCTGCCACTGCACCCACCTCACTGTACTACAGTGCAAGCAGTTATGTTCTCCAGCAGACCACACATTTAAGGTGGTTATTATAGTAAAAACAGAAACAATACAGTAAATCTGTCACGTTGTGCAAGGAGATCAGGAATTTTACATCCCCATATGCAGTAAAGCTTTCTAACAGAAAAGACTGTTTTCCAATTTCCTGCTTCCCCTTTCTTCCCTTGAAATATTTTATGCTGCTAAACATTTTTGTTTGTCATTGGAAAAAGAGGAAAACAAACAAAGTGAAGAACAAACGAACAACAAAACTGACCCCAAATCCACCCCCTACATATAAAGGAGTCATTTGAGGAAATTCAGAACCTCCTGGCACTATTTTGGAAATATATATTCTATGCTTGTACTAAAATTTGTGTTCTGAAATTTAGAAGCAAAACCACAAATACCGATTTTTAGCTTAGCCTCAAGTTTGTCAAGGGTCAAGATTTATACTCCAAGTTATGAGACTGCACAAAAGCACCAAGCAGCAGGTCAATAGGCCAGTGGTGCATAGAGACACACACTCCCCATCCCCCAAGGAAGCAGAGAATTGCTTAGGGCAAGGGAACCAACGTTGCTAAGGCTCTGGCATTCCAGCTTTGGGTGTCAGGTGGACCTGGAGTTGGAGAGCAACAATCTTGAGCTTACCCCTCATCACGTTATTTGCCAGGACACCTCAATGGACAGCCTGATTATAAGCCCGAGGACACAAGAGAAATTAATCGCATGGGTAAACCTTTGCCATGTAGGAAAGCTAGTTTCAGCTGCATGAAAGAATTCACCTTGTAAAAGTATGGGCCAACTGCAGCAGAAAAGAAAAACAGAAGAGAAAAAAAATAAATCTAAGCATGAAGAAGAAGATCAGAGAAAAGATTAATGTCGTGTGACTAGAAAATCCTGCTCTGAATAAAAAGAGACTAGTTTTGAAGGATGGAGGGGAAATAAAAAAAAGCAGCATGAAGTCAGTTCTCATTTTATTAAAGAGACATTTCCAGTTTAATATGCTCTGTTTATGCAACATCACCAATGCAGGGATGACAGGGAGTGTTTACTGCTATCACTTAGGCAAACAGCAGCATGAAAGACAACAGGACCATTTTCAATCAGTTTCACTTTGCTGTAAAAAAATAAAACCCAGAGACAGAATTGAGATGTAGTACTAAGAGGATAGGAAAACTGCAAGATATTTAAAACATCCAAAGGCCAAAACTTTCTGCTGCTCTAAAAGATACAGCTGTTATAACAAACAATTTGTCAAGCTTGTTAAGTGTGTAGGAGCGTGACAAACAGCAGCCTGCTCAGGTATAGATATTCACAAAAATTATACAACCTGATGTGCAGCGAGTTGAATCTCAACTCATGCAAACACAGAAGCAGTATGGGTGAGCAAGAGGGAAATAAATAAATCAGTTGAATATAAAGTATATCCTCAGGCAACAATCACAACTTGCAGGCAGCCAATCCAATCCATGACTTTTTGAGCTTTCCTGGACACCTCAGTGATCCCAACATAAGGACACCTGCAAGCAACTTCAGATGCCTACTCTGAAAGGATGAGATGCAAAGTTTCTCAGCAAGATTAAGACCTGGCTTAACGAAATGAACTGTTCTATTCCTGCCAACAGGTGATGAAAGTAAGTTAGCTCTTTGCATGTGAAATATTCAGCTGCTACTGAGCACACTGCTACTGCTGAGCTTTGCTGTCTTTCATTTGCACACCATCACACAGCTCTGGAACCAATCCAGGTTGTGCACACCTCATTTTAAAGGCATTTACAGAGCCCAAAATTAGGATATTAACAGAATATCCACCACTACTTCAGTGAGCTGGTTGAACAACTACAGTCCTTTGGTATGGAAAAGTTTCCCACAGTAAGTGACAAGCTCACCTTAAAGAGGACTTGTCAGGGGCTACTGTGGGACCACAAATGTCAGCACAAGTCTCACTGTCATCCAGCCTGGGTAGAAGGCACATTCTGGCCTTACCTTCTCCCCAGAACACAGCAAAAATGCTTATACCAAAATCACTGCAAGATATACAGCTACGCTTTTCTCTCCTCAGAGAGAAGCAGCACATAACACCAAGTAACAAGTTCTACACTACTGCTGTGTCCAGGTTTCTTCTCATCTTGTACTGGGTAACGAAGTTATGAGAATGGTATATTAGGATCCATTAAGATACTAACTCTGTTGGCACACAAAGTATAATCTGCTCCAAAATACAGGTTAAGGTTTTTCATCTTTAGACCAGATTCAGAATATGCACAATACACTCTCCCAAAAGCTGGGAAGTTGTCTTGCCTGGACTTTCAATGAGTTCCTCAGTTTACTCCATCAGAAACATTGAAGCCCACATGCCTTAAGAAAGCATAAGTATGACGTAGAGGGGAGGGTGGGGAAAACCCTTCAGAAACTAGAGAACACCCTGAAATGTTTTCCCTCAGTTTCCAAGAAGTGAAAAGAAATAAAAGAAAACACTATTTTAAATACCTGTGAGAGCATGGAAACTCAACAAACACCACCACATTGTCAAGAAACTTGTTCTTGTTGTTTATGCTGTTAGCAACTCTTCACCCACCAAAGGAGAAAAATCAAAACCACAATTTGATTTTGTTCTCAACAACCCAAATAACTTTTTTTTTTCCTCCCCACAAACTAAGAAAGATCCAAAGATGTTTTTGCTGCAATTCCATAAAACAAATGAGCAAACAGATTTTGTATGCTCAGAAAGTTCTCTAACTTGCTCCACAAGTGAGATGGAACACCAGTTGGGTTGTCTTACAGATCCCAATTGTTAAGAGATTTACCTTCTTCACTGTCTGAGGCACTGCTCTTCTCTGGAAGATTTTCATTCTCATTCAGGTCCAAGGACTTTTCGAAAGACCTGCTCCTGATTAGCTTAACAGGTTTTCTTTCTGAAGATGGAAGAGGGCTCTTCTTTACTTGCTTCTCACTTGGGGACTCCTCCACCTGAAACAACCAAGAAGAAAAACAAAACAAACAAAAAGCATCAGTAATCATCATTAAAAGAGAAAGTTACTTTCAAAGAAGAAAGCCATATAAAGGAATCCACAAGTTCTATCTGCTCAATTACCAGAACAGTCAAGCAATTATTTCTCCCTTGTTCCCCCACCCCAGCCAACCTCCCTTCCTCTTTATTTCAGACCTTCACTTTACACAGGTAACAAGGGACAGAGTTACTCATCTGCACTGCTATAGCAAAAGCTGCCTTCACAGGAACAGTTTACTCCCCATCCGGTCCCCTTGCACCCACCTGCACACTTCGGTACCTTTCCTTGCATCAACACTAGCATTTATTAATTCATTAACCTAATACAGATAATTTACTTTTTATTGACCAAATCAGGTTTTTCCTGCCAGTTTAGCAAGGGGTCCAACAACTGTAGGCAGGGAAGCACAATGAATAGGCAGGGACTCCCTTTTTCAGCAAGACTGGATCACCCCAACTGTACAGTTGAAAGGTGTTCTTATTTTGTAGGGCTCCATTACTTGTTGACAAAAAGTTTCAAAACACTCTCTAGAGCCATCCTACCTATAAAATGTCATTTCTCAGAAACAAAGCAGTGGACTATCATTTGCTATCTCCAACAAATAAGCAGGAAATCCCCCAAAACATCAGTCATTGAATCAATGATGCAAACTATAACTGGCAGCTGAGCTTACGTGCCATTGCATGCTTCAAGAAATAATTTCTAGGGAAACTGTATGCACAAGGTTCATACATCTCAAAATGCCACCCAAAATCTTGCCAGCTAGCTTCAAATTATAGTTTGCATTCTAAACCTCTCCTCAAAGCTCCCATTGCTTCCCATGGAACAGCTGGGATCAAAGGTAGCAGAACCCCCCATATGCAGTAGCACGCAGACCATAATAAATAAGATCAGGCCTCCTCAACTGAGGAGTTCTGATTCATCTGCAATACCACCATCCCTGAAGATTATTCAGCACTGACTCAAAAAAAAAAAGCAAGAGCATCTGTTACTTGAATAGTCATCATGTACTTCCTAACTTTTTTAAAAATAAAGACCATCTACTATTTTGTGCAACTCTGGGCCATTAGCAGAAGGTGGGTAGCTGGAAAACAGAGATAGGCATGAATTTGACGGCTGTGTAAGCAGGCAAAAATACTCCCTCAAGGTCAAAAAAAAAACCACCAATGAAGACTGCACCAGAAGAGCAGATGATTTAACAAACACTCCTACTGAAATGAGGTACCAGGTCTGCAGTTATACGCAGTCACACAACAGGAACTAGGACAGAACCAACACTCCCATGTCAAAATACCAATACAGATGGAAGTCAGGAAGGAGCTGGTTGTGGTAAACAGTCTAATAATTGGCATGCAGATCCAGCACAAATCCAAGGAACTCCCATAGCATTTTGATGACAATTCGGGATCTGGTGAATGAGTGGAGCTCCCACCAGCAGCATAAAGGCAGCCCACTATGCCATGAACAGAGAAGGAAAGTCAGGCTCAGGTTAGAAGACAGGAGCAACAGTTCCTCCATAAAAGCCTTTCCTGATGTCAGGGAAGAAGAGATTCATGATGAGGCTTTTGGACTAACTGATCAACTGAAACAGTTTTAATGGGGGGTTTGGCTTAGAGGTTTCTTTGAGGGATGCCTTGGGGAGGAGGATGTTTGCATTTTGTGGGGTTTTGGTTTTTTTATTTTCACCAAAGAGTAACAATTATAAGACCTGTCAGATAGAATTGAAGTTGTATAATTTCTTTCTTATGGATAAGTATCTCCTGAGCTAGTCCAGTACCACTAAGCTCTGTGCCAAGGCTCTTCTGCAGACATCATGCTCTTGGACTAGCTAGTGTCCCCTACAAGGGGTGGAGGGAAGATGATGGTTGAAAATACAGGCAATAAGGTGGCTCCCACATTGAGATGAACTGCACTCAAGAGGAGCAAACAAGCCACAACTAGTGTTACACGGACTTCTCTTACTCAACTATGGACAGCTAATGACAGTACTTTCTCCAAGACAGGCCAAGTACTACAGCCAACTCCTCCATTTGTTCAGGTGTTCCTCTGAAGAGAGCTTTGGGACTGAATTTATCTCTCAGAGCAACAAAGGAGAAGTTAAAGCCTGTTTTCCTCCAGTTTTTGGAAGGTGATTAACTGTGTTTTGTGTCATCAGTGTAATGGGTTTTCATCAATACATTCTAAGCACTATGGCCTCCTCCAATTGCCCCTGTGCTTCTGCAAAATATGCTGTAATCCTGGGGCTGTGGAGAGTGTTGACATTCTTGAGAAACAGAGTGACATACAGCTGAGCACAATCACTATGTATTTTAGTTACACTGAAACAGTAAGCTAAACAGTTTAGTTACACATTTATAAAGACCGCACTTTTATACTATAATTAAAGGACTTTTTAGAGGCAGTTTATTCAAGGGAGAATCCTAGCATTTTTCCTTGTGTACAAACCAAATCCCTAGGCATTGCTGCTTACCAACATACCCAATTAAATTTAGCACCTGCAAGAGATCTCTGGGAGTGACACCCAGTAGGTAAACAAAACACTTTCCCAGGCAAAGCAATTATTTTTAAATAGCTTGTTCTTGTGCAAAGAAGGCTGACAAGTCCAAACCAAGGCTACCTGGGTAGCTTTTTACTTATCCTAAAGAGCCCGAATTTCAGCAGCATCCACAGTCCTTTCAGGCCTCCCTTATGGCCCTCCAAAAATCCTGTTTTATACTGCTAGGATTACCATAAGGGTTACCCATCATCAGATTAACCAAGCTTTTCACATCTGACAAATACCAGTATTGTTTGCTGGGTATGAGTCTCTATCCATTAACTTGTATGGAGGCAAAACTATTTAAAGCCTGCTTCACCTCCAGATCAGTTTTAGCAAGTGACAAAAGCCAGAAGATTTATATGGTAGTAAAAACTATGACAAGTCATCTCCTTTCTTCCCTCACTGATTTTTCCAAAGCAGAAACAGCAATTAGGTACCAAACCCTAGTGAAGTTTGTAAGAAATGCTTTAGTGCTTCGTTATTCCAAGATTTTTCCCTTGGGGTATCTGTTAATCAAGAGGAAGTACCTGTAACCTTTCTGGACTACAACTACTCACAGGAGTCCCAGCAACTGTGCTAAACACTTGTGCACACTTCAGATACTGCTACTAATGCACTCACCCTCCCAAACGGCCAAATACATTCCCAAATTCACACAACACCATGAATGAAGCAGTCATGATTGTTTAGGTGTATTAACACGAGGCACTAAGGGAAAAACTTCTCTTTGTGACTTATCAAGTATGTGTTTTACCCCTTCCTTCTGAAAAACTTTCTTTTAATTTAAATTTATGGAAGTTTTTCATATATTCATAACAGCAGACTGACCTTTGAAGGCAAGTATAACACAACATAACTACCTTCTAATAAACCTCATATATAGAGGAGACAGAAGTAAAAGAGGAGATATTTTTAAATGACAAATAGCACAAGCAAGAAAGCACTGGAAGTGACCAGAGGCATTACTTTCATAAAGCACTTGGATAAAAATGCACATGGTCCCTAGGAAGGCATATAAAACACAGATAATTTTGGTTTTGTTTTTTCTTGTTGTTTAAAACAACACAAACAAACAAAAGACCAGGGCATAAGCATCAAGTGTTCTAGCCAGGTCACACAGTGATTTAATGATGGGACATGGCTGAAACTCACATCAATAATCTCTTATACAGAATTTTGGTCATTTCCAAATTCAAGAAATATTCCTGAATCCTAAAGATACTCAAATTCTGACACATAAACCTCCTAGGTTCTATGAATCCTCTAAGGCTTCTTTAAAAGTTACAATCCCTACGCATCCTGTGCTTACAGATACACAAGTTAAGCATATATGCTTATCAGTGACAAAGAGCACGAAAGGCTGTGTCAGCACTTACTCCTGGCAACGCGTGTCTGCCGAGGGACTCTCCTTCCGTTTGAAGCGTGGGTTCCCGCACTAAACCAATCGCTTTAGGCAGTTTCTCATCCCTTTCTCCAGAATCATCACAAACGCTGGATCTGTCCAAAGCAAAAATGAAGAAACCTTTGGAGATACAAGTGCTGAAATACCTGAAAAAGCTTCTCATGTGTGATTTGTGCATTCCAACCGTGGCTGTTCAGCTTATATTAAAAACCACCAACACATTCTTCCCACATCCAGCTCATTAATGTCTCAAGCCATTTTCCTCACTGTAGCCACCTCTCACAAGATTCTGCTTCTGACAATAAGGTTAGTATAAAAAGCATGGGAAAATTGGAGAGAGAGTGAGTGCTGTGGGGAAAAAAAGGAAACAAGGATAACTTGGAATGAATTTGGAAATACGTTTTAAGAAAATGTGAGACAAGAATGTTTTTCCTGCATCCCTGATTCCAGAGCTGCAAGGTAGTGCATTTTTTAATAGAAAACAAACAAAAAAATGCAACCTGAGAATATTTTATAGGACATCCTTTGAAGCTTGCAGTAAAGATTTTTTTTTCTCCTAACATACTCAGATAATACAGGACTGAAGACAAACTACATTGTTCAGTTTTGTAGAGCCTTATTTACATACAGATACAAAAATTAAAGCACCATTATTAGATTGACACTAGCAGTTCATAAATTAGTTCAAATCCATTCAGAAAGAAAAAAACAAACAAGGCAATCATTTAAAAAAAATACAACACACAAACAGATTATTCCAGTTTCTTAATTCAAGCTGAGGACAACAAAAAAATAAGTCACAACAAAAAAATAAGTTACAATCTCAGATATCAGAAGAGTGAAGTAAACCAAGTGTTTCAGTCTCCACAGAGTAGAGTAACAAGTGTCTGAACATCTCACACAGCTACATAACATCCAGCCCTTCTGGATTGTTGAAGGGCATACAGATCCTGACTAGGTACCATCATGAAGAAAGATTGCTGTTAATGCTATCCTGCTGATATCCTCAAACAGAACCAGGGAGAACAAGATCTTCCTATCTCCCTCTCTAAGGGTCTTCAGCTGTGTTCCCACTATTTTAGATCAAACACAGTTAAGCTTTTATGCACGCCCAGTTTACGCAGTTCAGTTCTTCGCATCCTTTTACTAGAGGCTTAGCCTTTTTGGTAAGGCTACAGCAGGACTTTGGAAAAAGAATTTCTAAGAAAGAGGACACTGCTTCTCTCTGAGTATTTCAATCAGCTTTATAGCCCCCCCTTACCGAGGCTGCCCGTTGTCCTCAGACGATGAGTGGAAGCTCTCCATCTCCTCACTGTTCAGGCCCAGCTCAGAGCCATAGCTCTGGTGCACCAACTTCCAGAACTCCTGCTTGGTCAACCTCTGAAAGAAAGCAAGCTAGTCAAGAACTACAGTATGGGACAGTAAGGTACAGGAGGTAAACCAGTAAGAAGTTTGAATTACACCACAGCCTTTAACCTCAATTCTGACAAGGTCTGAAAGCATTTAGGTATCGCCTTTCGAGATTGGATTTCAGCATTTTGGGGAAGCGTATTCCCATCTACTCCATATTTCCAACTCATCTCTATTCAACCAGTAACGCCACATATGAAGGAAAAAAAAAAGCTATTTCCAGAAAACACACATTTGAAGCCATTACTTGCTTCTTTGCATATCACCAGTGTTTTCACAGATATCTTCAAGGTAATCCCCTCTTGAATTTCACTTGATACTGCACAAGACCAGTAACCAGCGGACAGCCCGGGACTCCTCCTTTAATCTCCAACTGCTTAATAGATAGACGCCTGTTTCTTCAGGATGCTTAGAGTGCCCCACAAACACCGAGGGGCCGGTGTTAGACAGCGGTGCCTAGGTCAGCCAACTGTCTACTTTACCAAGGTGGACGGGAGGTCCTCACCTGTGAACTACACCAGAACCCCCTTTACAAAAAACGGGGGTTTTGCTCAGTAACAGTATTACCTTGACTCACCACTGGCTACTCTTCTCTTTCTCTATATTTCTACCCTGTTCCACGAATTCTCACAGCGACTAGTATATATTTAAAAGTTCTCCCAGATCATCAGGAACTTCAGTAAGTGAAACCAGTATGACAAACTGATATCGACAAAGTAAGCAACGAGTTTCAAAGTCCACTTCAGCTGTAAAGGGCAAGTAAAACAGGAAACAACCAAAAAAAAAACCAACCACACAACGGAAAAAAGAATGGAAAAAAATATAAAGAAGAAAAAAGAGAAAGGAAATAAGGTTCTGGGAAAATGTGCCTTAGCCACAATCCATATTGATCAAGGGAACATAACCGTGCTAATGAGGCAGTAACACAAGTACTGCTTACTATTTGCATGAAATGATCACACTAAACAGCCATGCATTATTTAAAGGGCTTTTAAATTATCCTCTCCAGCTCCTCGCTCCACCTGTAGAGTGTTACACTACCCGCAGCTTTCGACAGCCGCCAAGAGCGCTGCCCGGCGAGCAGCAGCGGTGCAAACGCAGCCCGCACGCTCCCTCCCTCCGCGGCTGCCGGCACCCACCCCCTCTCCCGCCCGCTCACCGCGCCGGGTCCCTCCCGGAGGGCGCCCGTCCTCCCCGGCACCGCCACAAACCTGGCGCTTCCCGCCGGGCAGCGCCGCTCCCGGCACACCCCCGGCCTCGCCGGCTGCCGCCGCCTTCCCACTTCCTGCTCGGCGGCCAGGCCCGGTCGGGGCCGTTCCCCCGCCCGCCCGGCGGCTGCGGCTCCTGCCAAGGGGGCCGGGGCAGCGCCTTCCCCGGCAGCCGCCGCGTTCCGCCCGCCGGGGGCGCCGCCGGCCCGGCAGGGGAGCGGGGCGCTGCAAAGGGTCGCCGGGACACTCCGGAGTGTCCCTCTGTCCCCTCGTCCTCGATGCGGGACCCCCGCGCTGCATCGCGAGGGAGCCGCCGAGCGACCTCCTCCCCCCCAAACTGGGGGAAAGCGCGCGGGGGTCAGGGCAAAGCCAACCCGGGACGCGGTTGATCTCAACCGCTCTGGAAGAGAGAGTTTTTTCCCCCTCGGGTGTTTTCCAGCGCAGCGAGATTTCAGGCTTTTCAGAAAGCAGCCGGCACAGGCATCCTATTGGTAGAGATCGGTTTCAAGGTATTTAATCCTACCGAGGACAAAGTAAACATTAAAACACACAAAACCACCCCACACATACAAAGCAAGGGTCGCTAACGGCCAATGCCAGCCTCCCGCTGCCGTGGGGGTTTGTTTTGCAAAGCCGTGCAGCGCTAGAGGCACAGGCAGCAAGGTACAGCTGCCTTACTTTCCCCCTGGCACGCTGTACTTCGGAGCAGAAAACTCATAACCACAACTACTTACAGCTGTTTTCACTGAACGGCTAAAAACAGAAGCACGCGTTACATGGGTGCAAAATACGACCGAGGTGTATCTTAAGACAGCACACCTTTCAACCAGAAATTTAAGGGCAGAAACAAAGCCACTTTTGCTTCTGTTGCCCGCTATTGCAAAAGCATTTACCTTCAGTCATAAGAAAACAACTGGGAAATAGCCAATGTCACTAATTAAATTCACTAGCACGTTCTGCAGCAGGCTCTGGGCAAATCAGACTCGATGGCTCGAGGAAAGCAGAGAAACTAAGCTATGCGTTTTTAGGAATCTGTAACAAAACAAAACACATAAAGAAACCAAACAAAAAAACCAAAAAAAAAAAAAAAAAAGGCTGTTTCCTGTGGTTTTGTGAAGTCAATGTTACCAAGTTCTGCTTCTAAAAGAGGATTCTTGTGCCCTGCTCAATTATTCCTAGCTCAGCTAGACATAATAAGTTGTTAATGGTCACAGCCTGAGATCAAACCCGACTTGCTTTATTGTATCAGAAAGGATTAGTTCTTGAAGGCAAAGAAGGGCACAAATTTTCTGGGTCAGACTTCTGCTTCTGAGAGGACAGTTTGACAAGCTCTGAAGCTTGAAAGGCTGAATCTAAACATGAATTACTTTGTCCAGTCAGGGTGATGGTCTGTGCTGGATTTTCCCTCAGTTCTCTTTGTATACAGAAACAAAGGCTACAAGAAGCAGCTGGGACACATTTTTGTCTTTTCAACTGGGAGCGTAAAACATCAACACTTTGTTTCACAGCAGATAAAGTGGTGGCATGGCACAACCAATACTACAGAATACCACCCCCATAAGCAAAGCTCCTGATTTTTACCCCCTATGGACAGATGCCGAAATGAGGACAAGACACTTCATCGAGGCTTACTCCAGAGACAACCCTGCCACCACAAACCACACTCCCACCAGGCAACTCTGATGTGGAATGCTGTCTGATCGCTTGTTCAAAAGGGAAGACAGAAATCCCTGCTCTAACTGCCCAAGCATGAAAGTCAGAATCAAATCAAGCCCCGTTCGATCTGCAAAACACCCCCCATTGTACACAGATGTGCAAATAAACATTATCTTTTTCACAACCTGCCCTGAGAAGCTGCCAGGGAAGGCAGAACTGCTGTCCTGGTAGATGTTTTCCACAAGCAGCCCAGCTCATCAGAAATTCCGGTCCCTTCCCACACCTCTAGACTTACCTGTTGCAGTGTCTCTGGAGACAGGTGCAAATCTCTACCCAGCAAAGCATAAGAAGAACAATAGGAAAATAAATCCAACTCTAAGAAAGAGGACTCGTGGGAATCGAGACCGATTAAGTTAAGATCTCGTTCCATTAGAAATAAGGAGCGCTGTGTTTGTTTGGGATTTGAATGACCTGCCTAATTAGATTTTAATTTGTTCCTTCTGCTTTAAACTGGAGGATTATTTGACACCTGTAAGCTTTAGGAAAATAAAGCAAAAGTATAAGTGGCATGGCTCTTACTGTCAATTACAGCCATTAGCAAACTTATTTTACTGATGTGGAAAGCCTGTTGCAATGCAACATAGGAATTTTGGCTGATTTTATAAACTGATGTATTATTGAAAGCCTCCGTGGATGTGGAAGCAGCTATCTGGTTTATCAAGACCGGTGTCATGTCTCTTCCAGGCCTACATTGACAACTCATTTTCCATGATGCTTCCCCTTCAACCAGAAGTGTTTAAAAAACAATGGCAAGGTAAAAGCCTAAAAGACTCACTTTGAGCACTTTTTAAAATTCCATTCCTGTTGAAAAAAAGTGGAATTTTCCTTGAAAGAAAAAGATCTTTACATAGCCATAAAAAAAAAATAGCCTAAGAAGGGACCATCTAAAGAGCAAGGAACCCACTGATTCTCAGAGGAACCAAAGTTGAAGGGTGCTAAATGCACAGTACTGTGCTCTGAGCAAGACCTGAAGGGGAAGCTATGAGTTAGAGAATTACAACTCAGCTAAGGAAACCAGGAGTCCTATCAGAACAGTGACACAAAGTTGGGGGGAAAGCATCTTGATGGCCCGAGTAAGCTTAGGCATGTAACATCCTGTAAACGTTTACTGTTGTTCTTACATAATGCAAGTAATTTCCAATAGAAAGGACGACTATACAGAAGACTACTTTTCCAACTGTCTAGGACATGTGATACTAAGTAGTGCAAGGCAGAATGGCCACAAGATGGAGATCTGGGAAAGGACATGCTGACCCTGTGAAGTTCGGTAGGTGGTGAAAGCTTAAGGTGTATCAGGTAAAGCAGTTAGGTCATTCTTCAGAGGTGAGACCTTGTAACGTGAAATCCATGCCTAGGAAGCAATGAAGAGGCCAGAGCCAGTGACTGAAAATTGCCCCTGCACGAACATGACTTGAAGCAAATGCAATTCCAATCCCCTGGATCCAAATTGTGCAAATTGGGGATTATTCACCATCTGGCTGTACAAACCAGCAATGCGACAGCTGCATTCAGTTATACTTCTGGTGACACCAGAATGACTTTATTCCATAATTAAACAGTTGGATATCATCTCCAGGTCTAGCAGATGCACTCCAGATAATAACTACGTTAGTCATAGGCTTTAAAATATTAAGCTATCTGCAGAGGGAACATTAAAACCATCTCCTTTTGGAATTGCTTCCAGAGTGAGATTTGGGGGGGGTTTTTTGTCATAAACCTTACAAATCCTGACAGGATCCCTTTGATGACTGGAGCCCCAAAACATCAGGCTTCACATGTTCAGGGCTCTGCATACCAGGCCAGAGCCTCAGGCACATGACCTCTCTTTCAAGCTTATGCTGTCCTGGCCACAGGGTGGGGAGGAAAAACAGCACTGCTTAGATGCACCAAGGGCTTTCCTTTAGCACCAGGTCAGCAGACAGCTGTCACTGTAGTGGAGTCAGTGGATCCAGCGGATCCAGCTCTAGCAGCTTCAGTTTCAATTTCCAACTCCTCAGTGCCCCTCTGGAGCTTGATCTAGTTTGGTTAAGCAGTAAAGAATTTAAAAGCAGGCTGACAGGTGATTCAAACACACTCCAGGAGAGAAACAGAAGTCACTACTACATTGCAGAAATAGGAGCTCAACAAGACAGAAATCCTGTTTCAGTAAGTAGCTCCAAACAGACTACCTTAAAAAGTGCTACATACAACTGACGGCAGCGCTCCATTTTATGACTGATAACCCTAAACAGACATTCACTTAGACTCACCTTTCCATATACTTCAGTGAGAATGCAAGAAAGCCAATAGCAAGATTAGATAGAAAGAATGAGAGTTTCCAAGCTACTCAGATCCACTGGTCCCTAAAACCTGCTGACTTAATTCATCTCACCTTATATGCAGCCCATGCCTTCTACTTTCATGTCTATCCTCTCATTACCGCTCTGAAGTGAGTAATTGTTCCTAATGAGACACTCATCTCAGTGTCAAAGAGCAGAAATGCACAGGAAAAAACTAATACTGAACAGCACAAAGCTTGTTGTCTCTGTTCCAGCCCCTGGGATAGTTTTGTGTACCTGAATGCCCATACATTCACCCTCCAGCACCACAAACTAATGAACTGAGTAAGATAATTACCATTGCCAACAAAATTTGCCTAACAGCTGAAAACAAGTTAGTTCCAATTGCACGTTCCAGTCAAAAGATGACATAAGTACATCATGGGTTTTGCAGTGCTACTGCTGGATCTAAGACAAGATGGTTATGATGTTACAGTTAAATAGTATTTGATATGAGAGGTAAGAGACTTGGAGGAAATATTAGTTTTGCACTAATGGCACTTTCCTTTATTTTCAGTTTTTGTTTGATTAAAAAGTGCCTCTAGTCTGCCCTAAAATTCATCTAACAAAAAAAACTTCTGTGGGTACTACATAAGTAATGGAACAGCTTTAAGCCTCTGGGGACATTATAGCACAAAGCTATATATGGATATTTCAGTGTTCAATTGCAACTGAAATATTTAAACGAGAACCATAAACAGGAAGGAACTGGTTTACAAAAACTGCATTACATACAGAGATTTTCTAAAAATGTAATGACATTTTTGCAGAACGAAGATTAGCTTAAATGTCCACAGATTGCAATATAAATCAAGCTAACTAGCAGAAGTTGCCAAAATACACTTCCCTATCACACAGGATGCCTTTGTTGCATTTATTCAAGGTCAGAGGAGTTGTAATGAGTTGGTTGGCAAAGGTTCAGATAACTTATCTGAGAAGGTGACTTTTGGCTTTTCAAAGAAAAGGTAAAAAAGCCTTTTCCTTTTTTTTCCACCAAAAAGAAGCCTCTTGCCTTTTTGATCACAAATTAGCCACAGAAAACAAGCAGCAAATGCACACCAATTCAGTAATATCTGCTTGAGTTGGTAGCAGAAAGAAGCATGCAACCTATCTTCAGTGACAAAATGCTCTATCAACACCACAGTTGTAGGTGGCAGTATGAGAAAGAATGGATGAGAAGACTCTCTAGGATCTAAAGTCCAAGGAGCTGAAGGAGAACATCAGATTAGAATGCTGTGCTAGAAAAGAAGAGCTAACTTCATAAGTATTTTATCCTCTAAAGATACAGCTGCTTACATTCAAAAAAGATTATTTCATTATTTAACCACAGGAAGTGGTACTTACAAGCTTACCTTATCCAGCAACACATTCTGCCATAGGCGGAAGATACTGAGGTAGCTTCTGTCTCTTGCACTGAATGACGTGAAGAAAAACTGCAAGGAAAGAAAAAGGTACAAAAAAGCTCACTTGCAAGTATTTTCAGGAAACCCATAACGCTTTCTTTATCTTGAATATCCTACAGCTTTCAGGAATGACAGGCTTCTCTCACATCCAACAAAGCTGGGCTCATATTCTTCCCACTCCACACTTTTTTTTATCACTTTTCAAAAGTAACCGATAGTTCCCCAATATCAGCAAATAGTATACAAAGACACTTGCTCTTCTGGGCATCTGATTGCAACTATTGGTACCCTCAGTATAAAGGAAGAACTTCCCCCTCAACTAATTCCACAGTTAAATCTTTCTTCCGCTTCCAAGCAGGAAGTGGAAGAAATCAGAGATGCATATACCTATACCTTAAAGGCCACACACCTTTCTGTCCTTCTGCTACGTATTCTTTTTACTAATCTTTTCACACGAGATGATGTGATTAAATAATTAAAATAGGAGATCAAATTAGATGCATTTGTAGTATTAAAATCTTTCCCATTTGGAAGTTCACTTCGCAAAGAAGCTTATCTTACTTGATGACGAAAAGTTATTATTTAATAAATTGAAAGGGAACAGCTAAATATTAGGAATCCCAGTTCCTTTGCAAGGAACAGCTCCAGATTCACCCCGAGAAGCTATTCTCTAGATGCAGCCATGAATTATCATTGTCAAGGCATTTACAGAAGTATCGTGAAGCGTGTTACACATAAGAACATTCTGCATGATGTTTTTCAGTTTTTCCAAACACACACTCAAAACTGCATTTCCCAGTACATAAAATTCCATTTTCTAGGGGTAGATTTCTCCAGGACCCAAAACCCATGATACCAGTCCTTTTTTTCTCAGCAATTTTCTTCCAGAGGCACTTTAAATCCAGTGAGTTTGATATTTCCGCCATCTCAAGGATGCACATTTTAAATTCCTGCCCTGAACTTTTAATTTACAAATGGCTTTCCTTTGAGAATCAGCATGCCAAAAACTTCCCTGCTTTCTGGTTACTGCATCAACACTACGAGGGGATTCTGCAGTCAAACTGAAGTTGAATTATCAAGCTGACATGCACAGACCAAACCACCAAGTCTGTCTTCAAATCACATTTAAAGATTTGACAGGGATGTTACTTAAGCAAATTTACTGCCTTGGACATTATGATTTAAAAAAAAAATAATTGTATTTAAATACAAGTTTTCACCTTCTCTCCTTTTGTTGCTATTTGTATGGCATTTGGAATGAGCCGAGCAGTCTTCTCCTTTGTCATGAAAGTGATATCCTTCAAGGCAATAGAAATCTAAGCAGAAACAGATTTAAGAAGTTATTTTTCATGTGTGTTAAGACTAAAAATTTACAGTCATAGAATATGCAAGAGGAACTCAAATTAATCCCAAACCCTGGGATACAATTCAGTTGCGATCACAAAGGCAGTTACTGCCGCTGCTTGCTAACCTTAACAGCAAGCATATTCTAAAGTAGAAAGCAAGTTAAGATGATTTAACAGTAAACTCTTTTCTCATACTAGGACTAGTATGTTCTTTCCTTCCACTACTCCATCAACACTCAGGGATTAAGGGCACAAGCCCAGACACATCCAAACTGCAGATCTGAAAGCCAATCCCAATTGGTATGCTGTAAGGCAGGACATAGAACAAATAACAGGCTATCTTGTCTGTCATCTCTAAGAAGTCTGCAATCTAGTCCATTTTCACAGAGGTTTATTTACAGTCCAGATACCGCAAAGAAATTTTCCTGTTTGGATTCCCACAGCAGATACAACTGCTTGAATGAAAAATTTTAACTCATTAATCTAATCTGACAGAAAGAGGGTCTTCATGCCACAAATAACTACTTTTGCTCATGCTGTCCAAAAGCTACAGATCACTATATGAGGGGTCATTGCAGAAGTCATTTATCTATTCTCTTCAGCTGTTCTTAGATGCTGATACTTACATGAGACTACACCAAGTAAGGTTCAATGCTGGAGAGTTCATGAACAGGGCAACACCATGGACTGTATCATGCTCCTGGTCTTACAGAAGAACATTACTTGTTACATTTTTTTTATAGAGTAAATATCCTCGGGTAAGGAGAGGCAAATGGCCATCTAGATGCATAAAAGATCAGCTTTAGTGTAACTCCTGCACTCCTTCCCATGCTGAATGACTGACTAAGCAGGCTTACTTCAGCATTCAGATGTCTCCAACGCTATTCTCATTTTACAAAGCAACTGATCAGCATTTCCACTCAGGGATGCAGGCTCTTTCTTGTCAGTGCAAAGCTACTAGCAGGAGATTGACAGGGTAAGATTTGTTTGAGGGAGTCTTGCATCCTCCTAGTACAGGAGAAAGAAGAGGTGTGAGCTAAGAGATCTTACTGTAGTCTCCCATCGGAAAATGTTGCTGTGGAAACAGAGCCAGTTTTCCGAGAGATACAAGCGTCCTTGCAGCAGGATATCCTTCTGGAGTGCACAGGCATAATCTATGTATAGAGAGCAAGAGCAAGTTTACTCACTGCAGCTCAGCTGACCCAAACCTGTTAACTTAAAATGAGATAAGAGTATTACAATACAAGAGTCATTTCTTTCACTCTTCAAAGGTCTATAAAGGCAGACATGTACTGGGTTCTGTCCAGACCATGGTTCTTGCAACCACTCCAAAGCCAGAGCTGACAGAAGTGTCTGTAATGAGGACGGAGCTCCACGTACCGACCCCCTGTGCCTTAGCCTACATTTTCACTGAAGAGGTATCAGGCAAGATCAGGAGTACACAGAAGTATTCACAAGTCAAACTTCAAAGTGCCTAAGCAACAGAATACACAAACATATATAGCACAACAGATTATACTGTCAACTCCTACATAACAGTAGCTCATATGTTGTAGTAAGGTAATTTTCCACTAAACAGATCCTATTGCTAGCTAAAAACTATCTGCAGAGTGAGACATGAAAAGGCAGCTTGAAACTATCCAGTTCTTCAGGCAGGAGATATTTTCAGAAGCTGTCATTTTTATTGTGATACTGCCTCTGGATGAAACATCCCTACCGAGAAACAGATTTCATCTAGAATGCAATCACCCATCACTGGATACCTGCTAATTAAGAATAAGAGCACAGGATTTGGTTGTACTTTTTAAAAACCTGAGAGAACTTTCACAATTTCAGGCCCTGATGATCCAAACAGAAGGAATTTTCAGAAGTATTACTGCTAGAACATTAAGAGAGACCCCTTTTGGAAGCTTCAACCTAAGGGAGGTTACCTTATGTATAGAAAATACCCTGAATGTACCTATTCATGCAGGATGTTAATGTATTTTAACTTCAGAAGTATCAAAGAGCTTTGCTATTTTGAAAAGCATTGTATCTGCTTTTGTCTGAGACAGAGTTTTGATTGTGTACAACAAAAAGGTGAAAAATGTTCCTTTTCAAGTACCAAAAGGTTCACCATCCTAACTTCCAGGTAAGTCCACATCTACAGAAGCTTTTATTATGATGGTTTTTTAATTCTCTCGGGTTTTCCCCTCAAATAATCAAGTGGACAAAAAGTTTCTTGCAACAAGCATGAGGCCCGCATACAAGCCCTTGGAGGCATAACTGCAAAGAAAATTACATAAAGAAATCCAAACCAGTAAGTTGTAAGTGCATGGTTCAAGAGAAGTAAGATACCAAAGTGCTGGGAGAGCAGGGAGAGATAAGGCAGCAGGAGTTTGAAGTTAAGGACATGAGGAAAGCCTTAGCAAGAAGTTTGCATCTGACTTACATGTTTAGGGGAGGAGGGAGGGAGAGGGTCTCAGACCTATAAATACTGGAGCACTGGGCAAGTGATGAGCAACACCACCATGACCTACCTGCCCAGAAGAGAATCTCACAAGGGAGAGATTAGCATTTCTCTCAAGTTTTCAGATCCAGTAACTTAAGATGCTGCTTCTAAATAACATTTTCAAACAAATTAAAGTTAGTGGCACTCCTTGAAATTCCCATTTTGAAAGTCTAAGTAATTTCTCTTTCATTATAAGAGAATAATTATAGTCCATGTAATTGTTATATACAGTGCTCATTACAGTGAAATAGTTGCTTCTTTAACAGCTAAGTTAAGAACAGAGCAGTTACAGTTGTTTTAATGAACAGCAGCAAGTAATTGCTTCTTTGAGCACTGTAAAGCCTGTGATAAGTTTCCCTGCACCAAGCAAAGGAAGAGCTCTTTGCTAGGAGGATGCAAAAAGGCCTTCCAAAGGAGCACTGCTTTTTATGGGGTGTAAAAAAAAAAAAGTAAATAAACACTTTGTTTCTGATGGAGCAGGTGCTACATTGTTCAGACTGACCCATTACTAAATCACTTTCCACTTCCTAGGAAATCTGTTCATTGAAACTGCCTCAGTTTGCTCTGTGGCTTTCTGTATCAGTTGTGTGCAAAGACAAACATCAAAATGCTTTGAAGTAATATCCTTTCCTAGTGTTTTACTTCTGTACTGAACTCAAGTATTTTAGAAATGCAGAAGGCATTTGAGGATAACTGCCTCCTCCTGAGGCTGGAAAAGGGCACAGGGATTTAACCGTTTCTGTGCAAGTGACAGCTCTAGTTACTCTTTTCATTAACCTGGAGGGAAATCAGCATGCTGCAAGCATACACTGCAGCCTCTCAATATTTGCTTCCTTAAAGGCTGCATAAGATGAGATGAGCTGTAAACTGTCACAATGCCATTTCTGTATAAAAACAATACCTGATGCTTAGACAGTGATTTGTTACAGAGTCAGGTTTACCTGCAAGGCAATTGATAAAAGAGGGAATAAGATGCATCACTGCGTGCAAAGGAGGTAGATTTATACTCTCGCCTTCTCTGGATTTTGCAGTGAAGCAAAACAGGGAATCACAAGCTCAAAAGGAACATTTTCCTGCCAAGAAGTTATACACCATAGTTTGATATTCTCTGCCACCTGCGTCCGTTCCTTCCCACCCTATGTATTTCTCACCACCTCTGCTCTTGCAACTGAGTAGAACTTCTGCACCTGCACCCACATCATCAGCTAACCTGGTGTACTGGGCTGTGACAAACCTCTGCTCAAGGCATGAGACAACCCAGAATTAACAGATTTGCACAGCACAGCACCAGATAACATACTTCATGTTCAGCACTAGCCTGTGCAGTAACTACAAGTGCACAGACCAGCATGGGGCATAACATGTTTTTATCTGCCCTCAATATACCATGTTGACAGATATATATTCAAGAGCACAGCATTATGAGTCAGGATAAAACGAAGACTGGTTTGGGTTTCCCAATGATCTCCTATGATGGCTAAGCAGAATTACACCCTGAAATGCTGAATTTTATGTCCTCGTACTACACAGGTGGCATTTGTCTCTGAAAAGAGTTTTTTTAAATTACAAGCATTCACTGTGTCACTCAGTCCATGAAGTGACATTAATCAAAGTGCCTGGGGCAAGAGTCTGGACTTAGTTTCAGGGAGAAAGGGAGAAGCTTCTGCTAAGGATCATCAACCTATTTAACAAGGTCACTAGAGCAACATACTTTACCTTTGTATCCAAGTACCAAGCCCTTACAACTATGGAATAAATCCCTCCTCCCCCAACATCTATGGCAACTGACTCAGTCATAACTAGTTGCTTCTTTAAATTAAGAGAGAACTCAAGACACTCATGATAATAGAAAATAGATGCTTCTGACACTGCAAGAGATACACCAGCTAGGTTGCCCATGCTGGAAATAACATCAATCCCGAGAGTGTTGACCTTGCTTTAACTGTACCCCTGTTGTTCTCACATGTGCATCGTGCAAGACCGTCGATGCACATAGGTTGAGTTTATGTGCTCAGTGCTCACCCTGGCCCTATACAGTGAACTTTCTTTCCAGCTTGTCAGCAAACAGGGGTCGGACAGACACATCTCCACTGCTGTCAGGAAGGGTTTTGTCTAAAAACCCACTAAAAAGTAGCAGCAAGAAAAGACATTACGAGGCTCCCATACTGTATCTAAATGAACTGGAGGATTCTGTATCCTCTTCTCTTCTCAATCCCCAGAATTCATCTCTTTTCACAAAGCAGGGAGTACAGGAATGGGGTATGGACCTGACTCTCCCTGAAGGTATTTGATGTTAGTTGACAGACAGGAGACTTGGAAGTTATCAGCTATAGACTTTGCAATAAAAAACAAACAAACAATACCACTCACACACACCAAGCCTTGGCACTACAGCAATCTGGAGTTATCAGTCAGAAGACAAGCACTTTTGGTGTGATTATGTCTTACCTACTATGAGTCGCTCAGAGTCTGGAAGATGAGAAAACTGTCTCTTGAATTCCTCACTCCTATATTTGTAAGTGGAACTTGAGAGCTGCAACAAAGAACGGTAAAATGTTAAGCAAACAGATTTATTTTCAGCCATCAGCTGTCTTCATAGCGGATATGCAATTTATCTTGAACAAATGAACATCAAAAGAGCAAGAATAGGTGGTATCTAAATGCGATGATCACTGTAACTTTATGCTTGCTTATGTAAGAGTGTGCTTCTAGTATTTGGGACAGCACTGGCCAAACTGTTCCCCCTATCAGGCCAGGAGCCAATTACGGTCGTAGGATGACAACCCACTCCGTGCATAAGGACACCAGAGCCTCTTCCAGGGTTAAGTCTTCTAGCACAGACTAAATAAAGAGGCAGCAAGGTTTCAACACAGGAAGTAACAGAGCAGATCAAGTCCTCGTGCAGGTCACTAGCTGACACAAGGACACAACCTAGAAAACCAATTTCTACTTGGAGTACCATTTCAGGAGTACTACAACGCCATGGATTTTTTGCTAGTTGCTAAAATTAGACTTGTAGAAAGAAGGGCAAAGTTTCCTCCAGTAAGCATGAATAGCAGCACCACTGTATCTCCTGATCTGCTCTACATTTCACATCACATTTAAAAAAGATGATTGTCTATCATTCATTTAAGAATCAAATTGGATGGTAAACTTAAAGATGAATCATCTTTTCCTCTAACTCATTCTTATAAATGAATGCCCCCAATCCCATTCAAATATAAAAGCTTCATGTTCTCCAGAAATGATTCTGCTGTAAAGGTCCTGGTTTCCATTTTGCAGTAATAATGAGGCCATAATTTTTTTCTTAACAGATGTTGGCCATTTATTTTAGGGGCTGTCCTAACTAAATGCTAAATGCTATATAAGGCAGTGACTCAGCTGGACTAAGAAAGGAAAAAGCCACTTTTGAGTGTTACCAAAACCAGATATAAATATATTGTAAAGGCCTCTTTTACACTATTTTTAAACCTTTCTAAGGACCTTAAGCACATGGCTGTTATTTTCTCCTTGAGCACCTGTATTACTCCAAAACTTGACATTCACCATTAAACTCATCTCTACCATAAGATTAGTGGCTATTTACATTTAGGGCAGGGGAAGAAAGGAGGCAAAGAACCACTTTTGACTCTTGCAATCTTGCAGCACGTTTACTAAAACACCAGTTTTAACACACTCCTGCAGCGTGTTAGTCAGTCACTACCTTTTCATTCTATCTGTGCTTGTTATCAAAACAACCCCAGAATAAAGACAGACTTATCTTGAGATTGAGAGTATTTTAATAAAGTCATTCCTACAGTGTCCCCACCTCATCAAGAATCTCACAGAAGAGATTACTGCTTCTAGCAGTCCAAAGGTTCCCTGAACATCACCCTACACACATATCCTATGATAGTCTGTCATGAAACTACACTTGAGAATACAGCTCTTTGGCCACAAGTGCTACTTCAAGGTCAGGTATTCAAGTGCATATAACACAGGAGAGGGCAAAATCACCCTGACTCTGCTCAGCTTTAAAAAAAAAAGTTAATGTTATTTATTTTATTACCATTCTATTACCATCAACAAAAGAAAGTCTTTACATCTGACCATTAATGAGTATATATTTGCCATCCACTAATACTTGGAGCACTGCAATGCAAAAAAGACAGTGAGGGAGGGAGACAGAAAATAGATCCACCTCTCCTCTTCCGACAAAAGTATTCATGAAAGCTTCAAGTGCAACTAGCAGGACAACATGTTAGACACATTTTTTTAAGCTGTAGGCTTCCAGTTGTTTTTTTTTTTATGTTTAAGATGCCATGCTTTTAGGGAGAGTAGTAGCTTCTCAGACACACTTTATACAAGAGATAAGAGCTACATTGAATTTACCATTTTTGTGGTTATAAGATAAAAGGAATCAGGAAGAGAATAGGAACATTAGTGTCACAGACACATTTATATTAGTGCCTGATTCTGACAGTTCAACAGCTCCAAGAATTCAAACTCAAGATATCTTCAGTTTTACTTAGAAATTCAATTTTTCTAGAGCTATAGCTACGTCTAGCTACCTGCTGTAGCTTGCCTGAGAAACCTCCTGGCTGGCATTTAGAAGTGCTCGTTGTCATGAGTGACAAACAGGCGATAAGAAATCCCCTTCTTAATTGTAGACTTCTACTGAGCTCTTATGACATTTATGAATGCTCTGAATCCTTATCTAATCAGCACAAAAAAAGTGAGCACATGGAAACTTTTTAATCTTTACTTTGCATGAAAACTAGCTTGCTTAGATCTGTAATTATTATGTACTCAGTATGTGGCTTAGTGATTAAGAGATCACTCATTGGATTTGGAAAACAACAGGGAAATTTTAACACTATTGAAACTATCAGTGTCCTTAAAGTGAAGAAAATAAGACACTTCCATTTCTAGGAATACAGCATCTCTCATAATTACTAATACCCAAAATGTGGCAGCTTTTGAGGCAGGTTGCCACCTCTGGGTCACAAAACTTACCACCAAATATTAAAAGAAGAAAGGCATAAATTAGACTGTAGTATGGCATTTAAGAGATGAAAACAGCAACTTATTTTTAACACATGCACATTTCTAAGTTTAATTATAAGTCATCAGGCAAACACTTTGCCTGAGGATAATCTTAGGCATTTATTGGTATGCTATATTTAATCACTAAGAAAATTCAGTCCAGCCAACAACATATTAGCATTCTTTATCTGAAGCCACAAAATATACCAGAAACCTGCAAACTAGCATAAGCAGGAAAACCTCTTCAGTGCCATCCAGAAAGTTTTACAGAAGACAGTTATGCAAGAACCAGGTGCTACTTGAAGATACTTAACCAAGTGATTCTCATACCTTGCTTAGAAATGCACCACAGTCCAACTACTTAATGTTTCAGAAAAAAAAAAGCATTTAAGTTAAATAGGACCAGGTCAAGTTATTTAGATGATAGAAGCTTGTTTTAAAAAATAAAAAAAAAAAAAAAATCCATCTTCTCTCCACATTTACCTCTTCAAAGTGTGGACACTGCAAATATTTTGAGCCATTTAGCAAACTGCTGAGGAATATTAAGCTATACCTTCTCCCAGGAATACTAATGCTAATGATTAGGAAATTATTTGATTGCACATATCACCAAGCATGCAAATAATCAATGAACCTCAGCAGAGCTGTGTGCACTTTTTAAAATATTTGCAGTAAAAATTTAGCATTTGCTTTGTTAGTGTTTTCCCCTTGTTTTGAGACACCACAAAACCCCTGTTACCTGACAATAGTTTTGACATGCAGCTAGGAATACAAACAGCTGAGAACACAGGTAAGTTGACCTCACCACCAGAGTAATGCAACTCTGACATCACCTCATTTGAAGAGATGAACAGATGCCTTCCATTGAGCTTCAGTCTTGGTATCAGTTACCACCAATGTTTGAGGTCCCAGAATCAAACAAGCCTATAAGCAAGCTGCTTGGCCTTCTCCCATTTTATGCTCAGAAGCCTCACTTAACCATCAAAACACAACCAGAGGAGCAACACGTCTCAAGAAAGCAAATCCCCTCTACTATCTCTAAGCCCCACTTAAAGACCATTTGATGTGCTACTGTCCAAAGACAGAAGAGCTTGACCTATACTTTCCTATAAAGTGTCTAGACACAGTCAAAAGCAAGTTTGGAGATACTAGCATAGTTAGGATGAAAACACTTTTTAATCCTACACTAGCACATTAAAACAAATATTAAATAACTTGGAAAAAAATGTTGCATTTGTACTGAAGAATGCATTGTTTTCCCCCAACTCTTCAAATTCAACTAAAAGCCTTCTTAGGATCAGGAAAAAGAAAAAGAAAACAGCCTCCAGAAGAACATCACACAGCCAGAGAGGAGTTTGATTTTATACTAAAAGACTACTTTAGACAACATGCATTATTGAAACTTACTTGGTAAGGAAAAAATACAATGAAAGCAAACCCAAACAAAACATACCAACGTCCCACTTTCAATGAGTCTAAAGCCTCACTGGGCTAGGAGAGCCAAGGTAACAGCCCTGAACAAAAGCCTCCCTTAGCAGTGTAAAGCAGGCAAACTTAAGACTTCACATACTTGAGGAAGGATTCAGGCAGACTTGTCTACAAATACAAGAACAAATCCTGTAGTGCACCAAGATAACAGTCTCTCTGTTGAGGCTACTTGTAAAACATGCCAATTCTGACAAGCCTTTGCATCAGAAAAATGTTGATCCCACTGCAGCTATTTCTCCAGTTCAGAGAAGTTCATTATGACCATCCAATCTAATCTACAAGCCACAGCTATCTTGCAATTTCGCTCTTGCTCTAAAGCCACAGCTGCAATGACCAAATTTCCCTTTGGGAAAGAAAAAAAACTGCCTTCTTAAATTAAAATTCACCCCAATGGCAAAATCCATCCTACTTATGGATAGTTCTTTTACTGGTCTGTGGTTAATCTTATCTTCACTTTGTAAATTATTTTCAGTTTGTGAGCAAATTACCCCATATCTTCTTTTGCGGGCAGGGATTAAGTTTCTTGAGTTTATTAGCAAAATGATGTTTTTTCAGACTTTTTCTCATGGCTCTTCTGAATCCCTTCCTATTTTCAATGTGCTTCTTGAGAGCTAGCTGTAGCATTGCAGGAGTCACTGCAAACACACAAATTTGGCTCACATTTGCTTTTAGGCACCAAAACTAACTAACTAAATAAAAACCACAGTTGAAGCTCACATCCACGTGACTACCAATCTCTCATCTTTTCACAGCTTTAGGGCACAGTTTTCCATTTCTTCTGCAAACAAGCACGAAGATGTTATTTTGAAAGTGTCAGACTCGTTCTGTTTACCCTGTCACAAGCGAGCAGTCTGGATCCACTCTGTTACACTGATCTATTTTTACTAACCATTCTTTGAGACTCACAGAAAAACTCTGGGTTAGCGATAACTTTTAATTATTAAGTACTCATAAGCATTACTAACAGTAACTTACTGTTCTTTTCTTTCTCTTGAAGCACTGGGAAAACAGCAGTCACAGGATCTGAAGAGCAACACCACCTTACTCAGGGTGACTTACTGTGTTGTGTACCCTACACTGTGCACTTGGGTACTTCGGGTATTTTTTTAAATAAGGAGCTATTTGATCACACCTGATTATCCACACAGTTCTATTTAATTCATAGGTCACATGAGGCATGTCAACCAATAAAAAAACCAAAACAAAACACATCAAACAAACAAACAAGCAAGCTAGCTAAGAAAAACAAGCAGCTGTTGCCAGGGTTAGCTCAGCCACTGTATTCCCTAGGAACCTGCCTTCCAAAAAGTTCCCATGCTCTCAAGGAAATGGAAGCAAGCTCATAACCACAGTGGGAGGGTGAAGAGTTTAAGAAGTCAGGACTATTTTACTTACATTCATCGTATGCACTTCTTCATTCACCCTTAACTTCTCTGGAGAGAGGAGCCTCAAAAGCACAGGGCACTCTGCCAGTGGGCCACTGGCAGGCAGAGGGCTGTGCACTAGGGTCATTACATCCCCCTCTGTAGCCCAGCCCCCCTCTTATTTGCAGATGCTAAAGGAGAAACAGATTTCAACATTTCTTAGTGACCCAGCAGAAAAAACAACAGCAGTTCTCCTTCAGTGGTATCTGTGTACAGGCAGAGCAGCATCCAGGAAGAATTTTGGTGCAACTATCTCTTTATTCTGTTGGAAATGCAACATGTAAAATTTCAAGGGAGGGATATTAAAATACAGGTCATGAGGAAATAAATACTCAAGCTACTGTATTTTCAAGGGGGTTGTTTGTCGGTTTTGTGATTTTATTTTGAGACTGGTTTTGGTGTTTTTGTTTTGTGGTGGGATTGTTTGTTTGTTTTTAAATCCTATGACATCCCATAAACAAGGCTAAAGACAGAAGACAGAGTCCCTAGTCCTCTGCATGGGCATTTTTAGCCTATTTAAAAATGTTAAACAGACTATTATTTATCAGTAACAGTGGTAGCTTCTAAAAATCCATGTAGGAAGAAATTTCTCGGAACTATAGCATTATGGAGAACTTCTGAAATATTGGATGCCCACGTAGAAAGTATCTGACACCCTGTGTCATGAAAATGACTGAATTAGGTACTTCCTAAAGGGGGACTGCTCCTATTTATTTTAAAGGCTGCATTAGGACATCAAAAGCACAGCGCCCACAGCACCTCAACAGTAGTCCAGCCCTCACCAGATCCAGTCTCATCGAGCCATCATTCACCTGAGATGTGGTAAGACCATCCCATCCTTCCCTGGAAAGCAGCCCTGGTCAACTAACTGAGCAGGAAGGCCTGTATCACAACTGGTTACCTCACGGTGCAGTATAAACTTGGCTGAATTGTAATCCTGCTTACAAAAGGCCTTGTCATCTCCTGCACCTCACCTGCTACCTCGTCCTTTCAAGAGCAGGAAAGAATGTCTCATACTTGAGCTCCTCCCATATAAGTACAAATATCAAATCATGTTGGAGCACGGCTTGGAAAAGAGCCTGCAACATCCACAGCCAAAGTTGTCACAGTTACAATTTTGACAGACAAGAAAATTTAGCATCATATGAAATACTGGGTACTACGCTGCTAATATCAGGTTATATAAATAGAAATAGAACTAAGGAATCATTTTTGTGAAGAATTTTTAAATTTGGCTTCCTTTTCAAGCAGAAATAAAAGTTGAAAACTTTATGTTTCAAAAGTTGGAAGATGTAAAGGTATTTATTTCTTCAGAGAACTTTAAGTCACACAACCAGTTAAACCATTAACCATTGAAGAAAAATGATTTTTAGAAATATAAAAATAATCTAGAATAATTTTGCAACAAAGTAGTTCAGTTTAGAATGAGAGGAACTCTCCCCAAGTTTGTCCTTCAAGATCTCACCAGAATTAGCTCAGTTTCACAAGCCATTACATTTCACTGAAACAGGGTTCAGCTAAAGCTATTCCAACAAGGTCCTCAGGAAACAAGCTGATAACCTTCTCATTGATAAAAAAAGCCTCTTGTCATTAGTAGTATTACAGACTTTTCTCTGGGGATAAAAGAAAAAAAAAAGATTGATAATATTCCATGCTTATTCAATTAATAGCTTTGTAGTATTCAGTACTTTCTGCAAATATGCCTTCTGAAGCATTTTTAAATGGTGAAGCCAATGTACTTTTCATAAGAACTCTAATTTGGATACAAAATCTGAAGTTTGAAACCTACAGTGAGGAGCAAAGCATATGCTCCATTTCAGAAATAAAACTGACTGAAGCATGAAGCTAACAAAGTCAGAAGACACACACACACCTACATATACCTCCTCCTCTAGCTGCCTGCAGCCTGTTCCAGCCCATGCAAATCCCTGGCCACCACTCAAGCAGTCTCTGCAGCTCCCGCTCTCTTACCCACTAGCTCAGAGTCAGTGCTGGACACCATCCAGCAGAGCTAGCTAGAGTTCTGCCAGCCTCTTCTTGCACACCAGCTTGGAAACCCGGCTGAAACACACTACCCTTGGAGAACATGTACACAAATGCTGAAGCAAGTGGTCAAAGAACACTTAAGAGGCTGGGGGGCATGGAGCTGCCCAGCTCCAATCACTATAATCTAAAAGGATTTAGTGAGGCAAACTGCAGAAGCATAGGTCATTTCAAGTTCACTAAAGTGCCTGAAGGGACAGCAAAGGAAAATACCATCACCAGGGAAACACCAGCTTGGAAAGGAGCACTCAGTGCCCAGCACTCCGCATCACTGAAGGCTACAACCCCTGCACTAGTCTTAAAGATAGAGTACATCTACTCCTGGTAAGTCGTTGCAGACCCAAATCTATTCTCACCCAAGAGTTGCTCTTTGTCTGCTTTAGAAGTCAAGCCCTTGCTAAGATCCCTCCTCAGTCTGAGCTCCAGAGTTGAGGGGAGGAGATCAGGACATGCTTCATGCACACCAAAGCTCCCAAACTGAGTACACTGCCACCCACCTCTCCACCAGCTGCCCAGAACTCAGTTCTTCATAGGCTAGGAGCAGACACTTTGAGGCAAGGGATACAGGGCTTCACAAGCCCATCAGATCTCTCTGATCCAAAAGGGGAACAGCAGGCGTACATGTCTTCTGTCTTCTTGATGCAGTCTGTCCTTTTCCATCTGTCTTACCTAGGACCTGCCTGCTGCATTTCTGCAAGTAACTACATGAAGTCAGGCACTGACTGATGTTTGTGTAGGGAGCTGTTCTAGAAGCGAGGAGGACTTCAGAGGAAACAGCAGGCTGCACGAGAGCTTCCCCCTGCCCAAACCCTGAGCCACTACAGCAGTGAGGGGCTGTGGAGACCCTCCTTATGGCATGGCACCTCCCACCCACCCCCGGCTCCAAGACTGCATCCTGACAAGATAGCACAACGCACATACAGTTTCAGAGCTATAGGACAGACAGGTGTCTCTATGGTGCACCCACCTCACCCACTGAAGGCTCAGCCTCCCACAAGTCAGATCCCCTTGGGCACTTGGCAGAATGTAGAGCTAATGACTCAACAGCAGGGAAGGAAGATCCCTCTCCTAGCACAGCCCTACTGAGAAAGCTGAAAGAGGAAACAGCAAAATGCATTTCAAGGCATTTTAATAACTCCTATAATCAGATTTAAATCCAAATGCCTAAGAGTACAAGATAATTGAACACAATGGAGCTATATTTACAGTCATGGTGCCAGCCACAGCTGCTCACTGGGATTAAGCAGTTGTCTTCATGCACCTAGCTGGGAGGTGACGCCTTGGACGGCCTGCAGTTCTGTTGTCAAGATCAGCTACATATGTAAATAACAAGAACTGGTTTCACCAGAAAAACGAGGCAACTCTTCTGCCTTCCCAAAACAAAGCTAGGATACATCACAGGGAATCTCTGTGTGTTGAAAGAGCAGCAAGATATTGGGGAGGCAAATCTACAAAATTGGGGAGGCAAATCTACAAAAAAAAATACTAATTGGCCATTTCGTTCCACCAGACAGAGAGTAAGAAGATTCAAAGCAATCTCAGAAAGGTCCTGCCAAAGCCTAGGTACCAGCATGACTCAGGCCTCAAAAGCAGCATGAGCATGAAGTGATTTAGTGCATTTCCTGTTTATAAGATAACCCCATCTTCGTTAAACACCTGAGTCGGGGCTTTCACAATTAGCAGTAAGGCTGATAATTTCCGTTTCAGATATAATTACTTACATAACAGCTACCAAGTACCTCTGAGTTTTGGATGAAACAAATCTTTACACTTTAAATAAAAAGGTTAAACAGTAAGTTCATTTGGACATTTACATTGACAAACATCTTCCCCAACTCTGAAGTGGAAACTAAGGTGCTTTTAGCTTCCAGAGGGCAAGATGCTCCAATCTCAGATTTACTTGGTATCCTCATCAATACCACCCGTAGCTAGTAATAACTTCTTGGAACCTAGTAGTAAAGTTATGCCTAGAATGTCCCTGCCAGTGACAGTGTTGCATGCTGCCTCCCTGAGATGCAAGTGCAAGCCAAGTTCACAACGGTCTTAAGTGTCTAGCTCCTTATTTTAGGGGAAAAAACTGTGGATCTGTACCTACTTTCCTGACTTCAAAGATGCAGCATTTAAGAGCAATCCTTTTTTTTGTTTTATTAATTTCAGCTACTGCACAAGGATTAAACAGAAAAAAAAACAAAAAACCCAACTCCAACAAAAAACCCTGTGATGCTTCAAGTTGTAAACCAAACTTAATACAACTAAACTGTGTTTGTATATACAATTTACTATTTTAACATTGTGTAACTTAAGCAAGTTTTTCACCCTCCCAGCACAAAGCTATCCTTTAAAAGTTCAGACAATTTGTCCACTCCCCAGTTTAATTTTGAGTCCTGTAAGTACATTGTCGAGGTTTCAACAGCTATACGTGTACTACCTAATATGATGCAATGGCAATTAAAAGCTCAGGCAAGATGATTTCCTTTTGGAAAAAAAAAATACATTCCTTTCTGAACAGCAGTTTTATCTGACTCATATTTCTTCCTACAGCATGTGTGTGAAACAATTAGCCAACATTATTTGTTAACAACATCTGTTCCTTCACCTGATTTTTCACTGCAGCCTGCCTAAGTAATAAAAAGAAATTCAAGCTGCTTGCCTTTAGACTTATTTGATGTGTTTAATAAACAGGTGGGGAAAAAAAAGAAAAAAAAAAAAAATCACAATTTTTTTTTTTTGAGGGGAGAGGGTAGTGTGGAAGAGAACCTCATACAATAAAGTAACTGTAAGACATTCATTCTGAACTCTTGTCTTGCTTACCTGCAACCAAGTCCCCCTAAGATTACTTAATACAAAAGTAGCAGATTCAGAAGCAAAAGAATGGCATAACTCAGTTGCACTTCTCCCTCCTTACTTTGCCAGAACTGCTCTCTGGCACCACTGATCTGTCTTCAAGTTTAGCAACAGTCCTCAAATATCGGTCAGTAAAAAAGGTCTGCATTTGAAATTACACTGAAGATAAGCCCAGCAAGCAACTGGCCCAAAACCATTTTTCCTATGAAATACCCTGCTTCATCTCTTCCTTTTTTAACCTTGGAAACCAAATGCAGATTTTACTCTTAGTTATTTCCAAATTAAAAGGTGCTACCAGCTTTGATTGAACCATTCTCTGCAAAGACACAACATACATCATTTTTCTTCAACTTCATAAAAAAAAATGAAATGTAAGGGGTCAAATAGTGGAAGGCATGTGTATCAGTACAAGCTGATCAGCTACATACACACCATGTTTCAGGATCAGATACCTCCACCCATTCTGAACAAAGGGTGATCAATATCTCGAGTCCTGATGGGTAGCCACAGCAGAAAACAGAAGCAGATGAGAGGTTGTACGAGCAGGCCCAAGTCCTGAATGAGTTTATTTGTCATTTCCCTAAGGGCTTTAGGGGGTTGCAGTAACAAATACACAAATATCCCAAGCCTAGGCTATACTGACACTGCAAGAAACTTCAGTAAGAAAGCACTACCTAAAAAAAAACACCACACAAAACAAAACAAACAAAAAACCCCAAGAAAACAAAAAAAACCCCCACACATTTACTCCATGTAATTTCTAAAATGCTGTCAATGTCACTAAGGAATCTTGACATAACTCTGTGCATAACCATCTACTACACAGGATGACACAAGTTATAAATTCCACAGTAGTCATTAGCAGAAAACCCATATACTCTTGCCTAGAACACTCTTACGTTTTTTGATAGGTAAGTATGTGTCCCAAATCATCTAAACCTCAGAGTATTTCAGATTTTGATTATGGGTTTTTTTCTTAAACATCTTCTGGAGAATCTTCTACTCCTAGTTGCTGCTAATGACATAATTAAATGTACCACTACCCAACCAGATCCTGTACAGTTTTGTTTATCTGTCTTTCTCTCCACAGGGGTGCAAGTAGCTCACCTGTAGCAGACTTGAAAGAGACTTGAAAACACCACTGGTTGTTTGCAGAAATACTGAACAAGAGAGCTGTAACCAAACTACAAAGACCAAAAAAATGAGCTTGCTTCCAGCTCCTGGAATTGCTTTTTAAACCTTTCATTCCACAAGCTGTGAACTGCTCTTTCCTTAATAAACTATCACCATTCAACCAACCCCACACTTATTTTCTGAACTATACTGCCTTCTTTTTTTTTAACTCTCAGTGACTGTAAAAACCAAACCAAAACAAACAACCAAACAACCCCACAAAAGGAACAAACAAAACCAAAACACAAATCACATGAATCTGAAGCACTTTCTGCCTTAAGCATTAAACTTAATCTTCAGGTTCTAAACTAATTCTTTAGATGTGTGTAATAACAATTCATATTACATGGAACTTCTCACTGCTGCAGCTGGGGAAAGCTTATTTACACAGGGCACCAACAGCCAGTCTTTTGTTCAGAACAGGCTGAAATTTAATGGCAGTCAGATCTACAAGTAGTAAGCTGCTTGGAGCTGCACCAATGGCAATAAAGAGATTTCCAGGGTGAAAAGTACTAAGAAAAACACTTTAGTCTGATCAGCCACATTCAAGGGCTAGTCAGAACTACACGGTTTATCTTTTCTTACTACTTTAAAATGCTACTTCTGTATAATCAGAGCTATCATAGGCAGGCACCTATTCTAGAGAGTCCAGATAAGTAAACAATCAATTACAGCAAAAGCTATTTAGACTACAGTTAGGAAGTTTCAGAAAAACAAACAATCAAAAACAACAACAACAAAAAACCCAAACACATACAGAAAAAAAAAAACAAATCCAAAAGAACAAACAAAACCCCACAATGTAAGGGTGCTTAAAATTTTTATTCTCTTTGGACACCTGGATCATTCACCCATTTCTCATGCTCCTTAGCAGACTGCTTCATACCAGCAAATAAAAAGGAGGCTAAAAACCCTCCTCCCATGTCAGAATCTATGATGTCTCCCCTTCACAACTCAAGGATTCGGAGGCACAGATGAAAAGAAAAGCTTTCTTCAGAAGTAACATACCAAGTACACAACTCAAGAGATGAAGCAACTGTCAGAGGGCCTTAAATACCAGCCTGTCAAAACAAAGTTACCAATTTAACAAGCCCAGTAAGCCACGCCCAGAGTGGGTACGAGTCTTTAGTGAAAGGTGGAAGGAAGGAAGGAGCACCCAGATAACTACAGATGAAATAAATATTTCATCTAATCCTTACTAGTCTTGGGCCCTGAAAGTGTGTCAACTGAGATCTGTGCTGCAATAAGTAATCTTCCCATTTGTAATGTATACCTGCATCTCTCCTGTGCAGGTTTGAGTCATATGTTTATCATATTCTTGGCATACATATTCTCAGATGCTCCCACAGACTAGTTGTTTCTCACAGAAACCAAATCCATGTCTGCAAAAACTCAAAATCCTTTTCCAAATCTGGTACAACCTCACTTGCTCTTTTTTTATGAGCACTAAAAGGCTTATTTTCACTTTTCACTGTATCACTCCTTTGTTTCTATTGTCATGTTCCTTCACACTGACCAACTCTTTAAACTGACATTATACTGCAATCACATCAGCTTTTTTAAACCCTTCCATATTTATCTTTCCAACACCTGCTTGAAACCTCATTTTCAAATTCTTAAACAAGCCTCCCAGACTAAAGCCATTTTCTGGGAGATGCTCATTTGATTTCAACACTTTCCACCTACCTTTTCATAAGGGAAGGACTTACTTTTTTGTTCTTTCTTTCCACAGGCATTCTTCTTATTGCAGAAATATATGAACTTCCTTTGGATGTTTATTAATAGCAACTAGAGTCCCCAGACAGAACACCCCCGCTTCTGATCCAAGGATCCTTTCTTCATTAGCTTCCTCATTCACCTTTACCTTCTTCATTACAGTAGAAGAACACTTAAAAACTTTTACAGGTTTCTTCTTCCAAGGATATTAAACTCAATTATATTTTGGTATGAAGCGTGTAAAAAGGATAAGAAGTGAATTCAGAATCTTGAGGTAAGGCTTCCAGATGTAACTTAATTTCCAAACCATCTTTGACTTTCATCATTTCTATGTGCAGTTGCCAAAACTAAAAATGTAATCAAAAGTAGATACAAGCTTTACAGGTTCCAGTAAAGAGGGAAAGTCCTGAGATTAAGTTTGCAAGTAAGCTTTCTTTTCTTCCTCCAGTTAGATTATAGAAGTCTAGCTTCGTTCACTTCCAGGGAACAGTCTTCAAAAAAAGCCCAAACAACAACAATACAAAAACAAACAAAAACCACACGCGAAGAACAAAAACCCACCAAACAAAAAACTAACCAAAAAAACACCTTCACCCACGTTAAAAACAAGAGTTAGTAACACTACCAGTTTAAAAATTGCTTATAGCAGTACAGAAAATTAATACTTTAAAAAATTTTCAATAAAGCTCCCCAAAGTATTATTTCTTTTAGAGATGGAGAGTAATTATGCATAGTAGGATTCTCTTTTCTTCCTTCCCTGCTACCCTTCTTCCTCCCTACTCACCATAGCCAAGAAAGTATCCCAGAGGCTCCCAACCCTAGCCTGCTGCTAATTACACGTGCTCACAGCATGGGGCATTCACAATACCTGGCCTGACTTCCAGAGGCATGGCACAACTGCCTACTCCCACTCAAATCCATGAAAAATTGAAGTCAAACCAGTCAGGCTCTAATATCCACATTTGGCTTCCATCACCAGACAAGCAAGAGTACATACTGAGCAGAAATGAGTCCTTGGAGCAAATCAAAGTTGTCATTAATGTGCAACCTCTTGAAGCAAATAACCCTGGCAACAAAGGAGATTCCTGGATCCTTCCTCAGGCTAGAACTGCTGATGTAGCAATTCCTTAGTTCTAGTGACTTAGGAGTAGGAATGAGCATAACAAATCCACACCTGCCACAGGACACTAAGATCATCTCGTGTCAAAAGTTAGTGACACATGCTTTGCACAGTGCAACAAACTGCCTCCCGTGTTATCACCTACACATTTACTGTGACTCAGTATTTAGGGAGTTTGTAACGATTTGTTTATATAGTCAGCAGCTGATCATCAACCACGCAAGTTATTAAAACACATTTTCTGTCTAGAAGAGCAGGGAAAGATGCCAATGACATAACATTTTAGTTAGATTGGTTTAATTTTTGCCTTGAATTTGTGACTTTCTGCCTTTTGCTACTTGTAAATTCAATCTCCCCGAGGCTGAGAAAACGAGTACCAGCCTCTGATAACCAGACTGGTAGAGGTTTTTAAAACTAATCCGTGACAAACGGTACAGCCAGAACTTTACAAGCCATAGCACCACCTTACAAGAGGCAAGTATTTACACAATTCCTTTGTCTTAACTGCAAGGTCATATTTGCAGAACCAGATAAACACTAACTTCAAACAAATACTGAAGCCTTGAAGCATAAATCAGACAGAAGGCAATCATTCAATCATACTGGATAACACCTCCCGCTCAGCAGTTGCCAGTGTGCTGAAATATCCCGTTCCCCTGAAGTTACAGGTGTGCACTACTACAGGAAGCAGAAAGTGGCACTGAGGGCACACAATACCCTGCACCGAACATGCCTAGAGCTCTGTTCAAAGAGCTTCTAACCTTCAGCATGTGTCTCAAACCAACAGCACAGTTACATTCTTTATATATTATACTTTGTCTACTTTAGATTGCCAAGCTTATCAAGGAAAGATTGACTTGCTACGTGGAAGTGCAACAAACTGACCCCAAGACCTAAACAGATTTCTTCCTCACATAAGCTACCAACTGCATTAACCGCTGTATACAAGCCATCAAGAGCTAGTTTACACAACCTAATTTACCATCACGAGAGCATAGCTAGTAGTTACAATGTCTGCCCAGCATGACTTGCTACCAATTCAAGTGCAGAGATACAGCTGGGCACAGGCAGAATGGCCCTGTATTGTCTTTTGTCACTGGTGGAGAAAATACTGAATGATCCAAGTACTCGCTCTCCAGCAACACAATTCTATGACCTGCTGGGATTCATTTGGCCTGTCCCATTTCCATTGGCTCCAGACTACTGTTGCTCAGTTTAAAAGTACACGTGCATTTTGGGGAAATTTTATGCTAGGGCCTGAGATGCAAAAGTCAATGTTCTGACCATTTAGACATATGCTTAGTTTGAACAGGAGGGATGAAGAGACATAGAAGCAAGATTTATAAATAAGGAGTTGGGAAATAAGAACTTCCAGTTCTGCCACAGATTCCCTGTAGCCTTTGCTAGTTACTTAATCTTTCACCTGCTGAGCACAAGGAACACTTTGATGACCTCAACAGGATAAGGACAGTAGTCCAGATGATGTTCCTATGCAAGCTGAAGCACGCCAATTCCACCAAGGCCACCTGATGCAGAACCTGAGTCAGACCGTCAGTGCTGTGCGGAAGGGAATCAAAGTCTCTCACAAGATCAGGTGTTGTTTGTGGCTCCATGCACAAGTGTTTCCCTTCCCTATCTACCAGCAGCAACCCATCCACCAAACTAACAGTAAACATAAACCCTAAGTTTACAACAACAAAAACAAACACAAAGAAACAAACTAAATCCACCAAAACCATGAGGAAAAGACAGCATTTATTGTTACACCTTCCACTTTCAGTGAGGCACCTTGCTGAAGTGGAGCAAAATTGAACGCCTCCTTTCTGCCCTTCCTGTTCACAAATCCCATTCTTTACACAGAACACAGCTTATTTACTCTGCCAGGAAACAAATGTGTCTACTTGACAAAAAAACAGACACTAGGAGAGCACATCAGAAGAACTACCCAATACCAGGAATCAAAATTCAGCCCCTACTGTTGGAAAGCATCAAAAATGTCCTTCTAAAGGCATAAAGAGACACTGGATATGGTAATGAAGTTCCACGCAAGGAATGGGGCACAGAAGGCAGAAATCCTGTCACTAACTTGATATGTGACATCAGGTAAGCAACTTCACCCCCTTTCAGTCTCAGCTTACACTTTAGTAAGCTGATAATGATAAAATTACCTACCTCACTACATGGGTGGAGAGCATTTTACTAATTCATGACTACAAAGCAACTTGAGAAATACGGATATAAAGCTAGTACATACACACACATATATATACATTAAAATATAAATGTATTACACTTATAAATAAAACACAAGTTAGAAAAAAGATAAGTCACATTACCCAAAAGCTCCAGTCAGCACTCCAGCTATACTGAGCAGGACCCTGCATTTTCTCTGTGCACGAACTGAGAGTCTGCTCTGAATCAGCAAGTAGCTGGCTAATAAGACCATGATCCACTTCATGAACTTCCTGTGGACAAAGAAGCAAGGTATGTAATTCAACAATGGAGGAGAAAGGTGAAATAAGATGGTTAATCCGTTGAACAACTATATATTAAATGAAACTTCACATGCTAGTTTAATCAAGACAAGTAGCATGGAAACACTTCCCACCAACAGCCTTTTCCTTGGTTTTACATTTTTTCCAAGAGTATACTACATATAATTACTACTTGCTCTTCTATCAAAGTATTTTATCTCCCTCAGCTTGCACCTTGAAGCTGCACAGACACTTAGAGCTAGAATAACCAACATGAGACATCAGCGCATAGCATGTAGAACATCTATAGCATCTGTGGGACCTAGCTTGACAGAGGTCATGCAGGTGCAGCACTTACTAAATTTCTGACATGTATTATAATACAAATACACCAAGTATTTATACTTAATATTGGTTCCACTATAAATATTTTGTTGTATATAAATACACGTGCACCACCACAGAGGGAAATAGTTCTACTCTTAGAATTATGAAGATAGCACCCTCCTGTAGCATTCTCCCTTGATAGCAACATTCTTCACTTGGGAGGTCCATTTTACTTTTTGAAGGGAAACCGAGCCACGGAAAGACACTCATCCCAAGCCACCTAACAAACTGGGACAAAACCAGTCCAGGGCCCTAACCAGCAACTACCACCACCTGTACTACTGGATCCGTCAATGAGAGACGAAGCTGGATTTTGAGTCCGAAAGGACACAAAGCCCAGCCGACGCTGGCACACACGCATGCCCGTGACGAGGCAGAGGTGCGAACGCCCTGCCAGCTGGGCCAATGCTCCTCCGAGGCTCCGGCCAAACCCGTGACCCAGGCTTGGGGTGACACCAGAGAAGACAACGGGGTGAAGCAGAAAGCGGAGACACCCCAGGCTACGTGGCGTGAGAGCCGGGCTTATCTCCACCGGTTTTCCACGCAAACACACGGACCTACTGCAACTCCCACCAGCTGCTGCTCGCCGCTCCAGCTTCCCGCAGAGAGGGCAGACCTGGCAATGCCACAGGAGCCACGCTCCCGACCCACCATATCGCCCGAGTTCAGCGGCTGCCTCAGTAACCCCGAAGCCGACCCCCCCCCACACGCCCCGCAGCGCTGCTGGGTCTCTCCCCAGACCGCTCTCGGTACCCGAGAGCCCGGACCCTCCCGCCGGGGGCCGCAGTAGTCCCGCGGGACGCTCGCCGTCCCTCCTCACCGGGGGCCCGCAGCGCCGAGCGGGCCGCCGCCGCCCCCGGAGCCGTAGCCGCCTCTCCCCAATAAAACTTTCGGGGCGGTGGCTGGTGGCAGCGGAGCGGACCGGCGGCCCAGCACCCTCGGGCGGTGCTTTCCGGCGCTGCCCGCGAGGTCCAACCCCGGGGCAGCCCGCCCGTCCCGTCCCCCAGGGGAAGGAGCGGGGCTCCCGCCCCCGGCACCTACCTGCGCAGCCCGCCGCCGCCGTCCGGCTCGCCCGGGAGGTGGCACGGCGGCGGGCCGCTGCAGGGCAGCGGCCGAGGGCATGGAACCCGCCGGAGGGGCGGGCGAGGGCCGACGGGGAGCGCACAGACCGCGGCGCTTACCATGGAGGGGGGCGAGGGCGGCGCAGCGCCCGCTAACTGCTTCAGCGGAGCGCACGGCGGGGCCGCGGCCGCCATTTAAAGGGGCAGGCGCCGGCCGGGCCGTGGGGCGCGGACCCGGGGCGGGAGGAGGTGGCCAAGGGCGAGCGCCGCCGCCGTTGCTGCTCCTGAGAAGGGGAAGCTGTCAAGGGGAGGGCGGAGAGGGCCCCGGCGCCCTGATCGCCTCCCTCGGCCAGCTCCAGTAACCCCCTCAGCGGCTTCCACAAGGGTTAATTTACAAAGCCTCAGAACTGTTGGAAAGTTTGAGGACTGTAGCAGGAAAAAACTACTGGCTGCGGGGAGTT
>WTSP01000018.1:0-12224 GCA_025331215.1 Actenoides lindsayi | reverse complement strand
GATGACAATGGTGAGAGTGATGGTCATGGTGGTGACAGTGGTGGTGATGGAGACACTGATGGTGATGACAATGGTGAGAGTGATGGTCATGGTGGTGACAGTGGTGGTGATGGAGACACTGATGGTGATGACAATGGTGAAGGTGACAGTGATGGTGACAGTGATGGTGACAGTGACGGAGTGATGGCGATGATAATGGTGATGGTGACACTGATGGTGACAGTGATGGTCTTGGGGACGGGGATTGGTAATGCAAAGGGTGATCACGACGGTGACGGTGAGCGGCGACGGTGACAGCGATGGTCACGGTGACGGGGACTGATGATGCAAACTGTGGTGGTGACAGTAGCGGTGACGGGGTGGGGACAGTGAAGATGGTAGCCGTGGTGAGGATGGTGACAGGGCTCATGGTGGGGATGGTGCTGCTGGTAAAGGTGATGGCAACGGTGACAGTGATGCTACTGGCGATGGTGGTGATGGCAACAGTGATGGTGAAGATGACGGGGACAGTGAAGATGATGGGGACAATGAAGATGGGGATGGTGAAGGTGGTGGGGAAGGTGAAGATGATGGAGATGGTGAAGATGATGGGGACGCTGAAAGTGATGGGGACGCTGAAAGTGATGGGGACGCTGAAAGTGATGGAGACGGTGAAGGTGATGGGGATGCTGAAGGTGATGGGGATGCTGAAGGTGATGGGGATGCTGGAAATGCTGGGTGTGGTGAAGATAAGGGGGATAGTGAAGATGGGGATGGAGAAGACAACGGGGATGGTGAATATGAGAGGGATGATGAAGACAAAGGGGACGGTGAAGGCGATGGGGACGGTGAAGGCGACGGGGACGGTGAAGGCGACGGGGACGGTGAAGATGCTGGAGATGGTGAAGGTGGTGGGGATGGTGAAGATGGTGGAGATGGTGAAGGCGATGGGGACGGTCAAGGCGACGGGGACGGCGAAGGGGACAGTGAAGACGCCGCGGCTGCTGCCGGCACCCAGCCCCGGCGCCGGGCGACACTCACGGCAGCGGCTGGGGTGGCCCATGGCGGTCCAGGTGCCGTCGCGCTGACACTTGCGCACCTTGGGCCCCACGAGCTCGCGGTCGGGCCGGCAGACGGACTCGATCTCGTAGTCGAAGGGCAGGAACCGGACGCTCTGCACCTCCTCGGGGGTCAACCCCCGGTACCGGATCCCCCCATCCCGCGGCGGGTGGATGATCTGACACCCTGAGGGGTTGGGGGAGGGAGGGATCGGTGACGACGACGACGACGGCATTGGCGTCGGTGGACGCGTGACCCGGCGCCGGCATGTCACCCGGTGCCCGTGCGTCACGTACCTTCGGTGAGGTTGATGTGGACGGAGGCCCCCCCGGGCCCCGCACTCAGCGACAGCAGCAGCAGCGGCAGCAGCATCTGCAGGGGGACGGTGACGACCCCGCTGTCACGTGATGGGGACGGACATGGGGCAGGAGTTGGGGGGCGGGGGGCAGGGGACACACGGACGGACACACAGGGGGACGGACAGACACCCTACAGCTCCTGCAGCCCGCGTAGAGAACGCCCCACATCACCTAGAGAGTACACCCTATGGAGAACAGCCCCTATAGGGTACACCCCACACCCTGCGTACCCTATAGACTACACCCCTATGGAGAACAGCCCCTATAGGGTACACCCTGCGTACCCTATAGACTACACCCCTATGGAGAACAGCCCCTGTAGGGTACAACCCTATGGAGAACAGCCCCTGTAGGGTACAGCTCCTATGGAGAACAGCCCCTGCAGGGTACAGCTCCTATGCAGAACAGCCTCTACAGGCTACAGCCCACAGCCTGCATGCCCTATAGAATACACTCCTATAGAGAACAGCCCCTATAAGAGTACAGCCCACATCCTGCACCCCTATAGAGTACGCTCCTATGGACAACAGCCCCTACAGGGTACACCCCACAGCCTGCATCCCCTAGAGAGTACACCCCTATAGAGAACAGCCCCTGTAGGGTACACCCCACACCCTGCATCCCCTGTAGAGACCACCCCCTATAGATTACACCCCACATGCCCTGTATCCCCTATAGAGTACACCCTCCCGAGGCTACACCCTATATGGACTACACACCTCCTATAGACGACACCCCCTCCAAAGCACATCCCCTATGAAGTACACCCTATAGATTTCACACGCCCCTCCAGATTTCACCCCCCATCAGGTTACCCCCTACAGAACACCTCCTGTCACATGTACACACCCCCACACCCACCCCCTCTGGGGTCCAGCTGGTTGTGTGCACACCCTCACCCCCTATAGATTACCCCTTACGCACAGCGCGACCTACAGCCACCAGATGCGCGCACACGGCACTGGCTACACCCGTTTGCACGTACAGGCGTGAGCTACAGCCACTCACCCCAGGCGCTGGGCAACCTACACCCCGTTTACACACTCATGGTGCAAACTACACCCCGTTGATGCACTCAGTGCAAACTACACCCCACTCAAACACACACGGTGCAACCTACACCCCACTTACGCACAGCACAAGCTACACCCGTTTGCACACTTGGGGCAGAAGCTACAGCCACTCACGCATGTGCCGGGCAACCTACACCCCGTTGACACGCTCACAGCACAAGCTACACCCGTTTGCACACTCGGGGCAGGAGCTACAGCCGTTCATCTGTGTGCTGGGCAACCTACACCCTTCTTGTGCACGCACAATTCAAACTACACCCCGTTCACACTCACAGTGCAAACTACACCCCGTTTACACACGCGTGGTACAAGCTACACCCCATTTGCACACCTGGGGCACGAGCTACAGCCGTTGATGTGTGTACTGGGAAACCTACACCCCACTTACACACTCACAGTGCAACCTACACCCTGTTTACTCACTCAGCGCAAACTACACCCCACTCAAACACACAGAATACAACCTACACCCTACTTAGGCACGGCACAAGCTCCACCTGTCTGCACGCTTGTGGCAGGAGCTACAGCCACTCACGAGTGTGCTGGGCAACCTACACCCCGTTTACAAGCTCACAGCACAAGCTACACCCATTTGCATTCCCAGGGTAGGAACTACAGCCGCTGATGCGTGTGCCGGGCAACCTACACCCCATTTACACGCTCACAGTGCAACCTACACCCCGTTTACATGCTCACAGTGCAACCTACACCCCGTTTACATGCTCAGGTCAAACTACACCTCGCTCAAACACACACACAGCACAAGCTACACCTCACGCGCAGCGCAAGCTACACCCGTTTGCACACTCAGGGCCGGAGCTACAGCTGCTCACGCGTGTGCCGGGCAACTTACACCCCGTTTACGTGCTCACAGTGCAACCTACACCCCGTTTACACGCTCCTGCTGGGGTGTCCCAACAGCCACCCCTGCCCCGTCCAGTGCTGGGTTCAGCGGAGCGTTAATTCCGAGGGGGTTTGAAATTTAGGTTGAAATTTGATTTTAAATTTCATTTTCTGCTGATTTCAGTTCAAATTTCAATTTCCCGTTTCGTTTCGCTTTCCGCTTTCATCGCCCTTGACAATTTCCACTTTAATTGCTGTTTTATTTTCCATTTCCACCTCAATTTGCATTTTTCATTTCCAGATTAAGTTCCATTTTAAATCCCCTTTTATTTTCAATTTCTATTTCAATTTCCATTTCAAATTCTAATTTCACTTCCCATTTTGATTTCCATTTTATTTTCCACTTTCCTTTCAATTTCCATTTTATTTTCCATTTTCCTTACAATTGCCTTTTCAATTTCCATTTCCATTTTAAATCCCCTTTTATTTTCAATTTCAATTTTCAATTTCCATTTCCATTTCCAATCCCCTTTTCCATTTTCCTTTCAATTTCCATTTTATTTTCCATTTTCCTTTCAATTTCCATTTTAAATCCCCTTTTATTTTCAATTTCCATTTTAATTTCCATTTCCCATTTCCATTTCCCATTTCAAATCCCCTTTCATTTTCCATTTTCCATTTCCATTTCCATCTCCACTTCCATTTCCATTTTAATCTTTAACTTAATTTATAATTAACTTACAATTAATTATAATTAATTTATAATTAACCTTATTTATGTGCTTTTTAATTTCTTCATATATTTAAATGTCCTATCAGGATTGCTGCTGTGTATATTGCTGGCTTAAGAATTACTGGGATTTTTTTCTGTGCTTTAGGTGTAACATGGAGTCAGTGAAAGGAAAGGACTTTATGAAGGGCCTTGACATCTTGTTGGGTAAGGGTTTTTGTCCGTCCTGGAGGGAGTGCCCTTGGCTCCTGAATGGAATGGGCTCTTCGAAGAGCCCACAGGAGTGCTGGGGAAGGCTCACATCAGGTCCAAAAATCTCTCCCTGCCAAAACACACCCCCTGCAAGCCTTCATCCTAATGGAAAATACACTGTGCTGAAGTCAGATACTCCACTGGCCAGGACAACTGGCAGAGAAATGCCAGTTAGTGGTGGCCCAGTGCCTGCCAGCCTTGGCCATGTTCTGCAAAACATCCCTGGAGCTGCTCCAGCACTGGCGCCAGTGGGTGGGTTTCACCATGCTTCCCTGGGAGCTTTTGGATTTACAGTGCATAACAAACCTCTTTTGTCCAAACGAGATGTTTCCTGCAGAAATGGCTATTTTGAGTGGGTTGGGTTTTTTTTAATCTTAATGGCTACTCAAAGGGCAGAACTGGTTTGCATGAAGCCACTCCAAATGTTTCCGAGCAAAGTTTAAGAGAAAACTGGAGTTTTGTTTAAGTGTGTTTTAATGGGTAAGGATTGTTTTTCCTTCCTGTTCACTGCTCTTCATGGGAAACAAGGAGCCAAGAGCAGAAATGTCTTCAGCTCAAAGCAAACTATTTTGTTTCAGTTTTGAGAATTGGGGAGGGATCGGCATTTTAACAGGAGAAATTTTTTTCCTTCCAATAAGCTCCATTTCAAACAGGTTTTTTTCTCCAGAGCATGTTAGGAGGAGTCGCATATTGACATACAATAAATAAATAAATAAACCAGTCATTCTCTGCAGGTCTGGATTCACTTTTCACAGCATGTCCCCATCCTGTGACTCCAGGAAAGCAAGGCAGGATGATGTCCACAGTGGTACCATGCACCACACTGATGATAGGACATCTGGTGCATTTGGGACTTTTCCCCCTCAGATATCCCCCACTACCCCACTCTGTCCTTGGGTGCCCTGGAGGCATCAGCACAACTGTGCTGGATGCTGGGTCCCAGCCTGAGGTCAGGGATAATGAGCCCTGGGGAGGCAAAGTGGCATCCTGAACCCAAAAACCAGGGGCTGCCTGGATGATGAGGAGTGAGACCAGGGCAGCCTTCATAAAAAAATATAATTTCATCAAAAAGATGTTTTCTTGTCCCAAACCACCCACACTCGGAGTGCTTCACTGCTGGATAAAAAGACAGAGGGTGGCAGGTACCATAGGGCGTCCCCCGGCGTGGTGTGGGGCTGGCAGCTCTGCAGTGCTGCTGTGATTGTGTACTTCAAGAGCACATTCCAGAGCCAGCAGATGGGCCAACACCAGGATGGCAGCAGCTCCAGCAAATGAGGCAGAGGGCTGGATACAGCCTATGGCCAGCAGCAACTTTGTGTGTGAAAATGTTGGGTTTAGCTAAAGAAACAACTGCCTTATGGATCTCCAGGTTCCCCCTTCTCCTTTATTTTGTTTGGTGAGTCATAAAGCAAAACCCAAGGAAACAACACAAATAACGGACCCCCAGCTCCACACCATCTCCTCTGCCCCAGAACTTGCATCCTAAAAAGAAAAATATTTGTAGCCCAGTCTGACACACTCCTGCTTCTGTCACCTCCCATTTATAAAACAGGGGGAAAAAGGGTGGAAAAAAGTACTACAATTATTTAAAACCCCCAGCCTCCAAATAATTTTCAGTTGCAAAAAAAGTCTTAACAGATGCTTGTTACTTTTTAAAGCCATCTCAATCTGCAGAAAATGAACCTAACCTTGAAAAAAACCATCTTACGACTCTTGCCACAACCTGAGGGCTGGCCCAGCAGCTCTACCGACCTCTTGGGATGTGGCAGGGGAACCAGGGGAAAAAAAGAGCCTCTGTTCCCCTGGGGCTGGAGTAGTAACCCCTGTATCCAGGGAGAGAGAAGCCCTGGGATTTTGGGAGAGCTGACGATAACCAAGATAATAAGGCACTACTGATTGTCCTTATCCTCCTACCCTGGTTGTGCTGGGAAGGTATAGTTGGAGCCGGCATGAGGGACTGCGCAATGAGAACTGGAATTGCCCCAGAAAACTTACACACAGAATGACTTAAAACCCCCAAGTGGATTTGCATGGAGTGGAGGGTGGGAAGTGCATCTACTGGCACATGGTCCCATCACAGTGGAACGTGGGCAGGATGCTGCTCCCCATCTTTGGCTTCTCCCCAGTGCCAGCACACCGTGCTGAGCCTGCAGCACAGCAGAGCCCCATCAGAGCATCCCAAGCCACTGTCACCAGCCTTCTCCCACCACAAAGCCAGTCACCTGCAATGTCATGCACACACGGTGCAGAGTAGGAGGCCAACCAATGAGCCAGAGCAGTCCCTGTTCCAGTCATGGTGCCAATGGGATAGGAGGGAAGCCCTTCCTTCAAGGAAGGTGGGATGGCAGCATGACCAGGGAACAGGGAAATTCCTTGTGCACATGGAGCATTGTGGTATCTGGGGTAACTTGGGGTAGAAAGGGCCCCAAGCTCAAATTATGCCTCCTCCTGCTGAGTATTGCAAAGGTGTGAAGGCAAGACCTCGTGGTGGCACCACCAGGACAAAATGGAGAGCAAAGGGAGGGGGATAACGACATATCTCACATCATGACCCATCTCCTTTTTCCCCACGGGTGCATATGAGATGACATGAACCTATTACACCCACATCCAGACAATGGGAAAGCTGGAAGCAGCAAGCCTAGCTCTACCTCATCCTGATCCAACAGTTTGTCTCGAGCCATGCCCCAAACCAGATGCTTCAGATGAAGACGCCAGGAGCTGCCTTAATAAGCGCTTATGCAATCCTCCCGCAGAGGAAATGTCTTTCCCAATCCCCAGCCATCAGCAGTTGGCTGATGCCCTGGAGCGGGACATTTAGAGCTCTTGTAAATTTGCTTCAGGAGTGGAAAGTGGACGGAGGAGGGGAAGGTACTGTTTTTTGTCAGGGACCTGCATCAGCTGGGAGTTCTTCTCCACTTGTCCTCATGAGCAGAGAGATGCCACTGTGGGCCAGCACCCAAACCCTGCCCCAAGCCAGGGGAGCAGGGATAGCGGGTGATGGTGGCACTTCCTGCCCTGGGGTCTTCACCCAGCCCTGGAGCTTTGGATGTCCGTGTTGGTCTCAGCAGGGAACTTGAGTGAGGAAAGATGATGATTTAGGGCAGAAACATCCCTCCTGCTTCAGTGCAAAAGCTTCTTCTGGAAGTCAAGTGGGGAGCAAGTGGACCAGCTCCACCTGCACATGGGTCATGTGTACTGCCAGTCACGGACTAGGTTTTTCATCATCTCCAATTCTGTGTCTAGGATGGGTAATGTAATATAAGCAAAAATTCCCATTATGGCAGGTAAAGTCTCCTTCCACTGAGCTCCGTGGCAATCGGGTGGGAGAACAGCGCTGTTTTAAGTAAGACTCGGGGCACCCACACCAGCTCGGAGCAATGATTCTGGTTCCAGTTCCAGTGGCCGCTGTTACCTTCCCTTTGCCTATTGTTCGCATCCAAACCTAGTTGCAAATTGACATGAGCCGTCTTTGGGGAGCGGGTGCTCCGCTCTGCCCCCTCAGCACAATGAGCCGTTGTTGATACGGCCGCAGCAATTTTCCAGGTTAATTTACGGCCGCCACACCCCATTAGCGGCAATAAATGTGGAGCCCGGTTTTGCCGAAATTGTGAGTTACGATTTTTCAAATAAATACATTTTCCTATAAACCAGCACTCTGTTTAGTTTGAATGTTCCTCGCAGACACATCCATCTACATAAAATACACAGGAGAGGAAGCTGAGCTGTGACTTTGCTCTGACGACATAAAAACTTTTGTAAACACAATGTCATTTACAGTACGAGCAAGGAGAGAGGACAAAAAATAAACAACAAGTGCCTGGCGCATCCTTTCAGGAGCACATGGAAAATTTAAGAATCTTTTTTTCCATAAAGCTTTGTTTTCCTTTTGATTTATCCAGACAGCGCAGCGGCTGCTCGGCCATAAATAGATTGTATTTCTCGAGAGGCAATGGTTGCAATCACCCTTTCTGTCGCCGGAGGGGTGGTGCGGGAGGGGTGTGTACAGAGAAGATGCCGCGGATTGCTGCTGAGAACAGGAGCATCTGGGCTCAGCATGGCACAGCCACTGTGGGGACCCAGTTCACCCCCAGTTCCTCCCGCTCATTTGGTGGGGCTTTGACAGTGTGAACCCCACTTGGGGTTGCTTGTGTGATGTTGTAGGATCACACAGCCCAGTGGTGTAGTTTAGGGCAGTGTGTGGGTGCAGGAGTGCACAAGAACCAGTACATGAGAGCTCCCCTGCATCCTGACGCTTCCCCCAGCCATCCCTACAAGACCCATACTGGGACAGCAAGACATGTGTGGCAAGCCCTCCCAGGGAGGAGGGTTGTCCTGAGTGGGCTTTCACAGCCATGGTGCTTGTAGCCCAACCTTGGCCATGACCCTGGGGCTGGGTTCATTGCCAATCAAAGCAATCTGATCTCATTCACTTCTGCAGTTTCTCTCTCCCTGCACGCATCACCAGGAGAAACGTAATCCCCCAGAGCAGCAATACACGTGCAGCCAGCTCCATGCACCTCTCCTTGAAACAGACTCTGTTTGTGCCTCAGTTTCCCAAGGCTTTTTGCAACCATTCCCCCCAGGCCTCCAGAAGCAGAAATGTTAGGAAGGTGCTGAGTGATTATTATTGCATTATTTCGGGCTAGTGCTATAAATACCCAGGGGCACCTCTAGACACAACCCAGCTGCCCGGGGGAGCTGGCTCAGCCCTGCTCTGTGCCTGCAGTGGCCATTGGAAGGCAGCAGCTGGGTGCAGAGGTACCTTGGGGAATAACCTAATGGGGGCACATGGTGGGGGGCTGTGGGGTGTCAGGGCTGGGACCTTCCAGGCTTCACCCTGGGGCTGCAGCGGAGCCTGGTGCAGGGGGGATGCTGGTGCAGGAGGGTGCCGGGATGCTGCAGGGAGACGCTAGCAGGGAAGACAAGGGGAATATTTTACGGAGCTGCAATGTAAACAAAGCTGGAGCAGAGCCCCTTTTTATGGAGTCCCTGTCCTGCCAGGGCATCTGCCAAGGCCCTGATTTACGCTCCTATTTAGATAAGGGAGCCGGAGGGGGGGAGCAGAACTGGCGTCAAAGTCACAGGACACCATGGGCTGCCGCTTGCTGGGTGCTGATAAGGGGGTGGCCGAGGAGCCAGGGCCAAATTTGCAGCCCCCGTCCCAGGGCAGGGGATGGGTGCGGAGCTCAGTGGATCCTGCTGGGGTTGGGGTGCTGGGGGTTGTGGAGACCTGGGATAACCCCACCCTCCAACATGCAGCACCAGCCCTCCCACCCTCGCCATTGCCCTGCCACAAGGGCAGGAAATCTTTCTCTGGGAAGAATCTGAAGGAAAACAGGTGGAGAGAAACGTGGTTCCTCCCGCCATGCCAGCCATAAATTGCCTAATCCGAACCGCTCGGCATTTCCACCCCCTGCGCGAGTGGGGAGAGGCAAAATTAAAGAAACTCACTAGAAGTTTGAGAAGTGCTAAATTTGGACACCGTGACAAAGGCCGTCTGGTTTGATTTAGAAGGTGTCAGTGTGAAAAGAGCTCTGGTTTTATTATTTTATTAAAACACGAAAGATTAGAATGATTTTCCAAAGGAAAATCAAGCCGCTGGTTCCACTATTTGCTCAGCTGAGCACTTCCAAACTTCACAGGGTTCTGGAACCTCCAGTGGGGGGGAATAAAGCAAGATAATGACCGGGCTTGGGCTGGGCTTACCCGGTTCAGAAGCTGGAGGCTGGAGGTGGCTCTGGTGCACGGCTCAAGCTGACAGCTCTGAGCTGGATGTGGCTGTGAGTGGCCTGTACAATGCAGGGCTATGGGAATGGAAGGGGTGTTTTTTGGGAGCGGGGTTGTTTTCCAGGGATGGAATTGGGTGGCACAAACCCCAGCTTGGCAGTTTGTTGGATCAGGGCTTTTACAGGGTTGGGGAGATGCTCAGCAAGGAGGCTGTCTGGTTTGCAAGAGGGAGCAGGGAGCAGGGCGCTACAGGTGATGCAGTGCCAGCATGGAGGGGACAAGGCATGAAGCAGGACCCCTTAACCTCTGCCAGGGGCCCCGCCAGCTCCAAGCCATGCTCGGGGATCCCACTCAGACACGGGTGTTTTGGAGCAAATCGGGGACACGACGCCCTACCCAAGGCCTGACTCTAATGGGAGAGTAATCACTAGCAAATGTTTGCAGGGCGCTTGTTTAAAAGGGTTGGGGAAGGGGGGGCTACGCAGCAGCTAAGAACAAAGCGGGAGGGAGCGAAGCTGGGCAGATCCGGTACAGCCACCCCCACCCCGGCCGCCGGGGCCCAGCAGAACTGGAGACCCTCTTGCACCCTGCCCCAGCCCCCCCGGCCTCCTGCCTTTGCAACTCGCCTTGTAACAACTAACGATGGAAAATCCGAGGCATTTAAGTGGCTCCCGAATCCGCCCGGGAACCGTGATTGAGAGAAGTCAAATAAAATTTGTCATCTTTAAAATGCAGGAGGACGTTAATGGTGTGTTAGCCCGGATGATTAATACAAGCGCCTGCAAACAACCCTCCAACGTTTCCACCCTCCGCTGCAAGATGAATCGCTGGAAAGCGCCGTTAATCGCTAACATACCTTGGGCCCAAAGCCCTTTCCTGCCCTGCCACGCTGTGATCACCACCACCGTGCCCAGGCCGTCCTTTCTGGGAGTAACTGGAGCAAGAGCAGGGGTCAGCCTCAACATCACCCGGCCAGGTTGGGGGTGAAGTGTGCGATCTGGGAGCTGTTGCCCCGTGGCTCTGTCTTCCATGAGTGCAGAGGGGAGTGGGTCATGCTGTCCACAGCACGGCCCCACGCTGGGCTTGGGTTTGGAGGCTTTGGTGAAGTACAAGATCCCAGCCCCCACGAGACCTGCCAGCCCTTTCGCTGCTGAGCTGGGACAGGGAGACACAGGGCAGGTCCCCACTGCCCTGCCGTGAATATGTTTGTGTGTGTATGGTGTAATTTTTATATATTTACGTTAATGTGTGCAGTGTCTGTGCATGGATGTGCAGCATTCAAGTGTTTTTTCTGTGCCATGCATGCAATATGTATGCCCCAATACACAGTATGTGTGTATAGCTTGTGTGTGTATGCAATATGTATATGGTGGGATGGTCTGTGTAGCATATGTGCTGTCAGTGTGCCCACTGAACAAATATGGATGCAGTTAAGTGCATGTGTGTAATGTATTTGCGGGGGGTGTGTGTGTGTGTACAGCACAGATGCGTGTACAGTGTATGCAGCATCCTCATGTTTGTGGGATGTGTAGGCAACGTGTGCAGTGTATTTGCATGAGCGACGTGCACAGTGTTAACTACATACGTGTGCAGCACGCACGTGTGTGCAGTGCATATCTGCGCCAGGCAGGTGTGTGCTGTACACGCTTGCAGCGTGCCTCGAGGCGTGCAGCGCAGGTCTACGTGCAGCAGGCATTTATGCAACACACAGCCCACGCGTGGGCAACACGCCCCACGTACAGGGAGCCCCCACGCCACCACCATGCCCAGCCTGGCCCCACTCCCGTGCCTTCGCCTCCTGCTTTCCCCAGTCAGCCAGGTCCCTCTGCGGAGGCTGCTCGTGCCCCGGCTCCCTGAGCGGCAGCGAACACCCCGGGCTGCCCGGCCGGCCCCGCTCCCACCGGGGCGAGTCTTCCCCGCGCGGGGACGGGGCACGGCGCTCCCCCCGCCAAGGAGTCCAGTTCTCGGGAAGCAGAAAGCCTCCGGGATCGCTGCGGCCCCGGAGCGACCGCACGGCCCGGCTTGGCTCGCACACCCCCGACCCGGGAAGGGGAAAGCGGAGGGGATCGAAGCGCGACGGGGCGGGGGCTGGGATACCCCCTCGGGTAAAATCCTCTCTCCCTTTCTCCTTGCAAGCGCGGAGCAAGCGTGAGGAGAGAGCAAACAGCGGAGGTGTGAGCCCAAATAAACCGAGTCAAC
>WTSP01000017.1:0-13694 GCA_025331215.1 Actenoides lindsayi | reverse complement strand
CCCCAGAGCCCTGGGAGCAGAGGGGCAGGATCCCCCCCTCCCCTGCTGCCCACGCTGCTGGGGGTGCAGCCCAGGGTACAGGGGGATTTCTGGGCTGGGAGTGCCCGGGTCCCACCAACAGCTCTTTCCCCCTGGGAATACTGGAGCTTTTCTGCCTTACATTTCACACCCCCACGGCAGGAACCGGTGCTGCTGTTTCTGAACCGCTGACCAAAATGACAGTCTGGTTTGGCCCGGGGATGGGAGCAGGTACTCGCTCCAGCACCATCACACATATCCATCCCCCCGCATGTTCCTGGTGAGGCTGGGGACACTGGGGACACCAGGGACATGGGGACACGGGGACACTCTCACCTGGCTGTTTGCAACCCACAGCCCCAGCTCTATTCTGCAGAAATTCGTGGCAGCAAAACTTCTCAAGTGTGTCCTGGTGCCAGCACAAACCCCGGGCTGGCAGCAGTTCCCTTTCCCAGGAAGAGTAATGTCACCTTGTTAGGAATTCCCATCCGAGCCGAGCCGCTATCACTCCCAGGGTAAATGTCTTTATGATTTGGTGTCATTAGGCGGCAATTCAGCTCCTAAGCAGTTGCTCGGCCATCCAGATGCTAATCAATATTTATGGGGATTGATTGATTGACATGAGAGGGGAGGTCGGAGCAGAGCGATGCTGCGCTCATGGAGGGGTGGCTGGTGCCAGGCTGCCCCAGGATGATAGTGGGTGGGTGCTGGGTCTCCTGGGGAGCTGACACCCTGCTAATCACATGGTGGGCAGGGACCCCACCTGCCTCTGCAGAGGGGGTCTGATGAAGATGCGTGTCCTCAGTTCTGCAATGGGCAGCCAGTGCCAGGTGTGGCCAGGGGCAGCACCAGCCTGCCCGCAGCAGGGGGAAGGGACCCCAGCCCCGCTGGCAGGCAGGCAGGGGAAGGACTCGGGGGGGGTTAATTGATTTTTCAGCTGGCACCAAACCCCTGCTGGGCACGCTGGAGGAGACAGGGACTGGAGCTGGGTGGGCAGCAGGGCAGACAGCCCAGGCAGCTCAGCACCAGGAGCTGTGCCACGCTGAGCACTGCCGGCAGCACCATGGTCCCATCCTCCTCCTGTGCCAGCAGAATGCCCGGGGATGGAGGGGTGAAAGGGGGGGCAATGCGAGAGGCCTGGCTCTACTGGCGAGCAGCCCCGACTCCAGTCTCCCACAGCACAGGGCGAGAGGAGCACCCTAATTACTGCTCCTAATTATGAGAGCGAGCGACTCTGCCAGGGCTGTGCAATCACCTCTGACTGCACCAACCCCACCCCGGGTCAGCGATTCCAAGGGATGGGGGACACTCCAACATGGCCCCAGGATGCCACAGGGTGAGACCCCGGGCTGGGGGACACGCTGCTGCTGTCGGGCACCCTGGGCACAGCTTTGCTTTCCCTGAAGCATTTTTAGGTTATTCAGCTTCAAGATTTCCAGCTACGAACCCCAAACTGCGGGTTTATGAATGTGGGGAAGCAGCGTCAACCTGTGTAGTGTTTCGTGGCAGTAGGAACCAGGGCACTGCATGGGTGTCAGAACAGAGGACATCTGGCAGGGATCGCTCCAGGCTGAACCTTGGGCAGCCTGAAGGTCTCCCTGGGGTGAGGGTGCAATGGTGGGTTCAAAATGTCACCCCAGGCTTAGCAAAGACCAACTCAGTAGCCGATGCAGACATCTCTGCTCTTTGACTCAGGTCTTTCTCTACAGGTACCTCCCCTCCAGAGAGACAGAGATCACGGGGGCGAGGAGATCGTTGTGCCAACGGCCCAAGCCAGCCTTTTGTGTTACAACCAAGGGCTCCCCGGAGCCCTGGAGCAGGAGAGCAGAGGTGCTGCCAGTCCAGCCACGAGCCTCCTCCTGCACAGGGCTCCCCGCGGCACCTCAGACGGCAACAAAACTGCCACGGCACGCGGCCTCCTCTGAGCTGCCCTTGACCAGGACCTCGCAGAGGTGGTGCACACAGGGATGGTGCCAGGGGAGCTGCAAGCTGCTGAGATGCACCAGCACAAGTGCTCCTGTGGCAGCACCAGCCCAAGCCCGCGACCAGGCCCTGGCTGCAAAAGCCATCAGGGTTTGGAGCACGGGCGGCAGCTGATGAGCTAATCTTGGCTCAAAACTGGGTGCCACACGACAGCCACTTCCTGCACAGCCACAGGAGCCAGGGTGACCCAGAATCAGGGGGGACAGAAAATATGGGGTCACCTTTGGCGAGTGGTGGGGCAGGGTGACAGCTGCAGGGACACTGTGGTGACACAGGGGAGCGTGGCCACCTCCCTAATGGTGTCACATGGTGTCCTCCAGCATGTGCTACAACCTTAGGCTGAGGTTTGGGTGCTCCTTCAGGGTCCCTCAGCCTGAAAGGGCACCAGAGCTCACCTCCCCAAAGCACGATTGCACCCGCTGACCCCCTTCCTGCTGCCCTGGAGTCTGCACTTGCCGGAAACTTGCTGAAGGTGGCTGCTCCTCATGCCCCTAGCCCTCCTCACCCGCTGCACTTTTGCCCCAAAAATATGTGTCTGAATTTTTCCTTGTTTGCTTTCACCTTCCCTTGTCCCTCTTTTCCTCCTCCCCCACAACTTATCTACTTTGGGCACAAATAGATCCTGTCCTCCCACCCTCCCACCTCTGTCACAGTGTTTCCAGTGACAGCCCCGCATCGCTGTCTGCTGTGGGAACTCTCTCCAAACAGGGACAAAACGGGGTGACTGAGCCCCTTCCTTCATGCCAGCACCAGGCTCAGTAATGAACCGGTGCTAATTGACACCCTCTTGGTTCTGGGCTTTGTTCTCCTCAGAGGCCGGTGCTTAATGAGTCTTCAGTGTTGTCATGCCCTCAGCGTGCCCATGTAACCAGTGTGGCCATGCCCTCAACGTGGCCATGGCCCCAGTGTGGCTGTGCCCTCAGAGTGGCCATCTTCCCAATGTGCCCATGTCCCCAGTGTGGCCATGCCCTCAGTGTGTCTGTGCCCTCAGCATGCCCATCTTCCCAACGTGCCCATGCCCTCAGTGTGGCCATGTCCCCATGTTGTGCGAGACCTCGGCTTGTCCGAGGGATTAGAATGTGAGTCAGATAAACAACCTTGAGTGAACATCTGGGCACCCTTGCAGAGGCCAGCAAATCCTGAGAAAAGAACCCCCAGTTCACAAACAGAGAAAGCTGCCAAAGTTAACTGTGGACAGGTGGTCTTTGCTTGGGCCAGTCAGGTGTGGGCACTTGTTATCAGAAGGGTTATAAAAGGATGGTAGCCACACTAGGTTGGAGCATGAGCAACTGGGACTTTGGAGAAGGTGAGTGTGCCCATGTCCCTAGCATGGCTGTGCCTGTGCTCTCCCAGCACAGAGCATTGGGATGGGGCTGGGGCAGCTCATTTTTCCAAGCCTCCCACTGCAGACCCCTGTCTGGCGGGGGGGGAAGATGCTGCTGGCAGCTCCAGCCCCTCGGCAGGAGCGCTGGGTGGGAGGTGACAGCCCAACTGCTCCCTGCCCTGTGTCCCCATCAGTGACACACAGCTGATGCCATGCACCCGCTGGGGCTGCACGGAGCCAGATGGTGCCCGTGGGATCTTGGGGTGCTGTTCCAAGGCCCTGCCTGCAGAAGGACCCACAAAGTCTCACATGACGCTGGGCATTGGCAACAGCAGGCACCAGCCCAGCCCCTTGCGCGGTGGTGGGGACAGGCGGCTGTTGGAAGGCAGCACTGAGGCAGGTGAGGGGCTCACGGTGAGGGATTTACAGCTCAACCCTCTGCCCACAAGGAAAACTGGAAATATTCAGTGTCATTAATGTATGCTAAATTGTGCTTGTTCACCAGGGTTTGTAACAAAATGATAAGGAATCAAATTGCTTTAATTCCCTAAGAATTGCAGGACATCTCCAAAAGGGCTAAACTATTTCATTGTGCTAAGGAAAATGAAAACAAGTTTTCCTTTCTTAAAGGAAACTTTCCCTTCACAGGGCAGTTAGCTCCAGCACAGCTGCCCTAAAATATGTGCCCTTAAAAAAAATTCCCATATTTTTTTGTTTTCTACTGGCCTTCAGCAGAGACCCAGGCTCAGAGGACAGACCCTGGCTCACAGAACCTCTGGAGATCTCCAGCCCCAGCCTTAGCCTCTCGACTCAATGTCTACCATTTGTCTCTTGTCCCATCACCACAGAGTGAGGAGCCCATCTCTTGCTCTGTTCCTGCAGCCCTGGCCAGGCCACCCCCACCCCGGCTCACTCCTGGCTTGTGTCCCCTGGGACCATGGGGAGAAAAATCTCCCTGGAAAGTGGCGGAAACAGCCCTGCCCTGGGTGGTGCTCGGGGTGCCAGGCTCCTCTCCTGGAGGGCCAGCACGTCCCAGCGGCTTTATGTATCTCTGCGAGATGTTGTGACAACTGGGACATGCTGGCAGGAAAGGTGCTGCCTGTGCTGGGGGCTGGCAGGGCCGCTTGGCACATCCCCCTCCTGCTTCCAGCCTGCTGCACACGCAGCCCAGCCCTCGCCCCTCGCTGCTCCAGATCCACGGCTCCCAAAAGCTGCTCCGCTCGCCCACAGCCAGCCTGGGGATGCCGAGCACCCGTAAGGGTGTCGGGCACACCAGGCAGCTCAGCAAACGTGTCCCCTGCTGCTGCCTGCCTGGCAGCTGGGCTGGTCTCTGGACAGATTCAGCAAAGAATGGCACGATGCAGGGGGAGGGTGGGAATGCTCCTCGCATTTGCATCGATGACTGTTTAATGAGCTAATTTTCCTTCTCATTATTGATTTCCCTGAGCGGTGCTGTGAGATGGCTTGGCTCGGGGTAATGAAACCTCAGCCATTCTGAGCAGGGCCTGTCTTAAATCCACAGGACACACTGGCACGGTGTGGGCAGGGAGCATCCCACTGCTTGGGGCTGCTCTGGGCATGGTGGAGGGGGAAGGCTCGTTTTTCCAAGTCGGTGCTGACAATGAAGCACAAAGCTCTGGGAGAGGGCTGACACCCCAGGGAAACATGCCCAGAGCTTGGGTTACACCAGATATTTAAAATGCCCGAGTACTGCCTTGCGGCTGGAACAACTCAAACCTGGCTTTTCCCAGCTCTGTGCTAGGAGGCTGCTGCAGAGAGAGGGGGATGCTCCCTTTGCACAGGCACACAAGCACATACACGCGTGCAGGGCCCCCTTCCTGGCACCATTGCTGACTGTGTGGCCAGCACAAAGGGGCCCAGGGGGTCCTGTCCCTCCCACCAGCCCCTTGCTGTGGTGCCTGCGTGGGGACAGGCAGTCCCCAGGCAGTGTCACCTCTGCCTGACAGCTGCCAGGACTGTTCCTCGGAGCCAGATGATGTTCAGAGCCCAGCTTGTGTGCTCGCTGCTCACCCTCCTTCTTTCCTCCCCAGCCACGCTCACTCCACCTCCTGGCCCCAGTGATGGAAGGAGGAGTGTCAGCCTTGCCAGCCGCCCTTGGGACCGGCTCTGGCACAGGGATGGGTTTGCAGCTCGAGGGAGCTGCAGGTGACCTGTGAGGTGGCATCACTGGCACAGCCCTTGGGCACACAGGAGGACAGGGGGTCAACCCACAGCACGCTTGCACTGTCAGGGCATTCAGGAGTTATAAACAAAAGGACCTGGAAGTCTTAATGTGTGATCAAGATTATGATTTAATTGGCATAACAAAGGCTTGGTGGGCTCAGCCACATGACTGGAATATTAATACAGAAGGATGCTGCTTGTTCTGAAAAGACAGGCAGGGGATTAAGGAGCAATGTGTTGCTTTGTATATTAAGGCTGGATACATTTGGTGTGCAATGCAGGGAGAGCCTGGCTGCCATCCTGCCAGAGCAGCCGCCCTGCACACCAGGAGGCTTTCAATGAGCAGCAGCCAGACTCACCCAAAATCTGGGACATAGTGGTGATGGAGAATGTCCCCACCCCAGAAGCCTGTGTGGAATTGGGACAGTAGGGTCAGACTGTCCAGTAAACACTCCCAAGGCATTACAAGTGACTTGTTTTGGAAGAAGCAAGTAGAAGAGAAATGCTCTGGCTTTGCTTCTAACCTCCAGGGCACAGATGCAGAAGGCAGGGGGGAATAAATGGGATGTATGCAGCCGAGATATGAAGGAGCTCCTTGTCTTGTGGAGGGAAAGAGACAGGGCTTGGGACTGAGAAAAGGGACCTCTGGGGATGCCTGGTCCAACGTGTTGCTCCAAGCAGGGCCAGTTGGGGCTTTGTTCAGCTGCAGTTCAAACATCTTCACAAATGAGAGCCCAGAGCATTGTGAGCTCTGGGCCAAGGGCTGACAAACATCATGGGGAAAGTCTTGTCCTTATATCAACTTCCCCAAGCCTGCTGGGTCTTGTCCTGCCCCTGTGCACCCCAAGTGTCCCATCCTCCATCCCCTTCCTGCCCCCATTACTGACCATTTCTGCCATTCATATCTCACCAGCCTGGCAGCAAGGAGGCTGTGGGAGACCATGCCAAAGGGCACGGCAAGCTGGAGAACATCCTGTGCTCTCTCCAAACCACAAGCCTTGGACCAGGTGTCTGGGGAGCAGCAGGCAAACATGCGGGCAGGTTTGAATGTAAACGCATCAGCTTGGCATGCAAAGTCATGAAAGCCAAAGGGAAAAGGATTCAGTGAGGACTGCAATGAGAGTGCGTGAAGAGGAAGGGGACAGGCAAAGCCAGGGCTGATGCTGGGGAGTGGGAAGGGGAAGCCCTTGCCAGGGCTACGGAAGTGCCTCAGTGCATCAGTCTGGATCAGCCCAGGGGTGCAATTATCACCAGTGAAAGGGCACCAGCTCTACTGGGAGCAGGGCTGGGGAGCCTGGAGAGAGCGAGCGGTGCAGATAGGCCAGGCTGGGCAGCCTTCCCTAGGGATGCAGGCAGAGCTGGCAGGAGGGGAGCCTGAAGCAGGAGGGGTGTAGCCTGGATCAGGGGGGCTGGGGCAGCAGAAGGGCAATGCTCTGCAGATCTTTAAAGAGAAGAGAAAGCCCCAGAGTGCTGAGCACAGCTTTGGTCCCCTGGAAAACACTGGGACAAGCAGCAGAATGGCCCTGGGACCCTGCAGGCACCGCACGCAGAGGAGCAGCTACCAACACTGGCTTCTCATGGGCACGTGATGGCAAACCCAGTCTGAGGAACGGGAAACACAGGGTGTGTATCTTGATGTTCGCAAGGCTTTTGACAAAGGTTCATAAAAGAAGCTCAGAAGTAAGTTGCAGATCGTATTCAGCCTAACCCTGCTCTAAAATGAGCACTGGGCCCAGCTCGGGTAACTGTCACTGGGCTGCAGCTGCCAGCAGGTGAGATAACAGGATACAGGACTTGCAGACAAAATAGGAAGGTAGGAAGAGTGGGAATTATGTTGGAAGGCAGATTCCTTACCCCAAACTCTCCATCCACAATACTCTCAATGACAAATTAGATAAACAGGCTTGGAGGACACCATGCAGCACAGCCCAGCAGAAGCCCAGCATGGCCAGGCCATCGCATAGACAAGAAACGGGGAGCAAGAGGCATGTGAGTAATCCTGAGGGAAGGACTTCACGTTCCAATAAACCACAGCAGAGCAGGCGGTGAGCAGCAAAAAAAGGTCTAGCACAATGCTGGGATGCGTAACTGGGAGGGCTTCAGAGATGCTGGAGACAGCTCTGCCCTTCTCCAAGGCACTGGGAAGTGGTGGCCGGAAAAGGCAACTATATCTGGACATTGCCCTTTGGGCTGGTTGGAGAGGGTCCAGGGAAGGCTGTCAGGGACCTGGAAAACATGACTGTCAAGAAAAAACATCAAGAGTGGGACTGTTTAATTGTTAGGAGAGAGTGGACAGGGCTGTGGCAGCAGCGGGCAGGAAAGTGAGTGACTCCTGCAGTGAGGAAAGGATTGACCTGCCTGTGCCAGGTAACAGAAGGAGAAACAGGCTTAAGTTATCACAGGGAAATTCAAGGTAGACACTGGGAAAAATCCTCACAGTCATGATGGGGAAGGGGCTGGAATCTCCATCACCAGGGCTTCTGGGAGAGCTCGTCCCGGGCAGTGCTGCGTTATCTGGCATTTGCATGTTGCCATTTCCGAGCACAAGCACATGAAAAACCCTTGAAGCGCGGGTCTGGACGGCTTCATGACTGCAAAGAAGGAAAGGTAGAACTGGGCAAACCCTGAGAATAATCCACAGAGACCCAGAAAGGGTCTGTAAGGACCACAGGGGCAACACCAGCACCATCCCACAGAGCCGCACAGGGAGGTACTGAGGGTCAGATATCAAACCAGCTTCCTCCTGGAACTGACAGTGAAGCCAGGGCTGGAGAAGTCACAGGAGTGAACTTCTGGGGTAAGGCAAAGCAGGTGGAGCTCATGTGAGCAGCAGACTCCACATCATGCCGGGTGCTCAACAGGAGCCTGGGGAAAGAGAAGCCTAGAGAAGAAACCTGCTTGGAAGCAAAATCAGTTTGAGCCAGTGAAAAGAAAATGTGGTGGGAGAGAAACAGTGTTTAAAGATCTGTGTAATTTGAATTTGTGAAATTATTTCTATTGTCTCCATCAGATGGTCATGGCCAGTGGCTTTGCATGGGATAAGCAGAGCTCAGGGGGGAGGTGGCTGATGGATGGTCAGGGACCTGGCTAATGATGAGCAGCACGTTAAGCACCTTTGACGCTCATTAACTGGAGGTGTGAGTGGGAAGCACCTGTTTGCTGGCAGCTCTGAAGCAACAGGAGCCACAGAACTTCATCAGAAAGTAAGTCCTGGGCATTTTGAGAGCTCAGGGAAACTGCTATGGGCAAATCTTTGTCCTCCTTGTTAAAGCTGCCACCCCCGGGGTGGCTCTGGGGTTAGGTTTGACAGCAGCCCCTGCCACCACTGTCAGCTGTGGCAGTGGCACTGAGGGTTCAGGTGTGGGGCAGAAAGATGCAGAACATCACAGCTGCCTGCTCAGGCCTTTTCTTCCCAACCTGGGACTGCGGCCACAGAATAGCAGCAGTAAAAGAAGATTAAATTCTCCACAGACACAGTTTCATATGTAACTTGTGCACTGCCTGTGGGATAAGGTGGGCTGTGATCCTGTGTCCCAGGGACAGCCTTGTGGGACAGCCTCCCTCGGGGTGTGGGGGGGAAGGAGGCTCCCAGATCCTCACCGTGTGATCCATCATGAATTTACACCTGCACTGTGAGCAGGGTGTAGTGCTGAACAGTGCCCAGGTTTACAGCCATGACAAAGCAGAGGGCTCACCACCGGGCCAGGATGAGCGATGCCCACATCCCCACAGGGAACTGTGGTGGCAATGGAGGGCTGGCCAGGACATTCCCAATTCCTGGGAGCATCCCATTCCCTCTGCTGTCAATTATCTGTGGCAGCAAAGCCCGGGAAACCACTTAATCCCAAATAATCCCACATGAAAATTTACAACAGCAATCATATAATTTATCTGACAGAAGCTCCTGAGGGCAGGAGAATTTCCTCAAGTGACCACATCCAAGGAAATCCCCATCCTTGACCAGGGAGTTTCCAGCCAAAGCCTGTCTGACAGACTCCCTAAACCAAGGCAGAGGAAACACGAGTCCATGGGATCCCTGGGGTCTCCAGCATAGGCTGGAGGTCAACTGCTCCTGCTGCAGCCCAGCAGCAGGAGAACCCCGAAGGTGACAAGCAAAGCCAGGGCAGAGAGGCAGCTGCACTGGGACACCTCCAATCCCAGGCACGGTTCGGCCACCACTCCAGCTGCCCGTGGAGGAGCCCAACACCCCCTCACTGTTGGCTCCAGCAAAGGGCACCCTACGTATGGGGGTTCAACAAGGGTCAGCCCAGTGTCACTCCTGGAGCTGGGGGTCTTGCAATGCCCATAGGCCTGAGCAGAGGCATCCAAGCATCTCGCTGCGGTTCAGAGCTGCTCTTCAGACCTTGCTCTGGTAAGTCAGCCTGCTCTAACCCTCCCTGTCACACCGGTCCTTAAGAACTGTGCCCTGATGCTGTCACTGGTTACTCAGATATGCTTACAGGCTGCACAGGGGCTGTCAAAGTCGGCTCCTTCCCCCCCCAGCTGCTCGCAGGCACCGTGTCTCACAGGGGCAAGGGTGTGCTCAGCAGCCGGGGAGGACATGAGATGCTGCTTCAGAGCCACTGTCTCTGCTCCTTGTTGTGCCAGATCCAGCTGGGACCTGGCCATGGCTGCTGCTGATGGAAAGGAGGATCCCTGCCCACCTGCCCTGCATGCAATCAGCAGCTTTCCAGGGCAGCTCCAGTGCCTTACTGGTTTGCTACCTCACCATAGGCACTCAGTTCTTGAGCTCTGCTTCTCACCCAGCAGCATGGCAGGGGCTGGGCTGACACCCCCATCCCCAGTGAGACCTGGCATCTGGACCTGCCTGTCCCCCTTGCTTAGGTTGCTTGGGTGTCACTGCCCACCAACAGATGCTTCCACGCAAAATTCTCCCAGAAGACCTTTGTAAACATAACTGCTGCTTTTACTGCTAGTGTGACTCTACTGCCTCCATCTCCACTTTCCAGCCCCTGTCTCTGACATGGTCCCGCTTCCAAGCTGCTGAAGAAGACCCGTGGCTGCAGCCAATGGACTTGTGCATGGGGATGCATAAGTCCCCTCCTCTGGGGATGTAACAGCATCGACAGCGAGGGCTGGTAAGTCTTCCTGTGGCCTGTCTGCACAGCCCTGGTCAAGCCTCACTGGATGGTGAGTCCAAGGCTGTTCTCCTTGCACTTGGAACTGGGCCATGGTCCCATGGACGTCACCCCCATCTCTGGTGCCAGAGCACAACTTTGGAGCACCCTTCCTGCAGGTCCAGCCTTCGGGTGCTCAGCACTAGAGAATATCCCCTTCTAGGGCAGCAGATGGTTGATGTGGGCAGAGACAGGTTTAGCCAAAGTGTTTCCTAAAGCATCTGATCTTTGCTTCAAAAATCACAATCACTTTTATGACATTCCTGAATCAGCTTCAGGGGGTTTGTTCTAGGGCTGAGACAGACCACATTAAGTTTTGCACTTAAAGATGTGATTTTATACAACCTGTGGCAACTGTTCCTCAAACCTCCCTCCCAGTCCCAGGCCAGAGACCAAGTGGGTCTCCAGCCCCCTGAGAACATTCTGCACAGTATCTGGTTCACAGACACAGGGCTCAGGTATTGGAGTACATGTACAAACCCCATGGCTTGCATTAAACCTTCTGTTAACATCTAAACCACTGGAGGTAGAAGAGCAGAGGCTGAGCAGCCCAACAGCGCTGCTGCACTCGGACTCTGGTCTGAAGTGACCAGCTGGCACTCTCTGGTCATGCTTGTGGTGCATACAGGGAGAGGATGCTTGAGGAATCATGGAATCATTTTGGTTGGAAGAGACCTTTAAGATCAAGACCAACCATCAACCCAGCACTGGCAGGTCACCACTGAACCATGTCCCTAACTGCCACATCTGCACATCTGTTAAACCCCTCCAGGGATCACGGGGACTCCACCACTGCCTTGGGCAGCCTGTTCCAGGCCCTGACAACCCTTGCAGGGAAGAAATTGTTCCTCAGGTCCAACCTGAACCTCCCTTGGTGAACCATGAGGCTGTCTCCTCTTGTCCTATGTCTTGTTCCTTGGGAGAATAGCCCAACCTCACCTGTCTCCAACCTCCCATCAGGGAGTTGTCGAGAGCCAGAAGCTCCCCTCAGCCTCTTTTTCTCCAGGCTGAACAATCCCAGCTCCCTCAGCTGCTCCTCACCAGACTTGTGCTCTAGACCCTCCCCAACTTCATCACCCTTCTTTCTACAGATGGCCACACCAGGCAAAGGGCTGTGACATCAGCAGTTGAGGCTACTTACTGAGTGGACGAAGCCCTGTGTCCCAACACTCCCATGGCTAACAGCAGTTAATTTCTCCTTTAATGACCTCTTCAGACTGCTTCCAAAACCTGTGGAGTGACTGCCCTGTTCCTGGCTGATAGCTGCCACCACACAGAGAAGTCTTTTGTGTTCATTATCAATGTGGTGCTGGGAAGGGACCTCTGGAAATCTCTAAAACAACTTTCTGTGGCCCCTTCCCATCAACACTTCTGCAATTCTGTAACTAAGGTGTTAAAATACCTTCCCAAATGGTATTTGCCAGATGAATTCTCTTCTGGGAGGGGATCTGTTTGTGTCTTCCTTCACTGTTTCCTAACAACTGGCCTGCCTATTTTGCATGTACAGCAATGAGTTGCTTAACCACCCTTAGGTGTTCTTCAGAGACAACCTGACCAAGAAGTGGTTAATCTGAAACTGCTTTGGGTTTCTGGTCATAAAGTACCACTTAATTCCAGCTTTACTAGAATTCTTCATATGAAGGCCACAGTGCTGCTTTGGAGACAAAGGGAGGATATAGCAAAGGATGGTGTTGTTTGGCCAAAGGTTGACTAGTGCAGGATGAAAACTGAAAGATAAGGTAGAGGCATGCGTGTTGGCTAGAGAAGGAGTAGTCAGGACAAGGGAAAGGCACTAGAGAGGAACAATTCACACGTGTTAACCTTCTATAAGCAGAAGAATAATCTGAACCTGGGGGACAGGAGAGACAAAACATACATGGGAGATCTCAGCAGTGTCCACCAGTGCCATCTGTGGGCAAGGAGACAGGCTGAAGGAGGAAGAAGGGTGGAGGATGAAGATGTAGGTTGGAGCAAGTGAGAAAAGATAAAGGGGAATGCTGCAGAAAGGCAAGTCCTGCCTCCCTGGGAAGAGCATGGTGGTACGCTGGTCTGTGCAGGGGACCTGGAGGAGGCATGGGACGGGGTGGATGTTAGCTCCACGGTAGATCTGTGTCTCTTGGCCGTGTCCTCTGTGTTTGATCTGCACACGTGCAGTGATGGTACCTCCAGAGCACAGCGGCACTGCCCAGCGGTGCTGCCTGCTCTCTGCCCAAGAGCCTTCCCTGACCTGCAGATGAGCTGTACGGCCGAGAGGACAGCAACTGGGGAAAGCTGGGAGGTGTAATGGGAACATGCTGGGCAGACAACACAGGGCATCAGCACCAGGTGGTACTGAACAGACCACGACTTCCGAGGGTGCAACGCAGGGCTGTGCCAGCACCTGCTGGGGCCCGGCCCGTGGGGTGGCTGCACAAGGGCTGCACTGCACTCGGTTAATCAGTTCCGAGTCTCAGCAGAGCTAATTAGCTCCCGCAGGGCTGTTTTTTGCTGCTGGACGTAACTTGCTCTGAGCATCCCTGCATCAGCTGGGAGAAGGGAAAGACTCTGCCACACCACCCCCTGTCCCCGGCCCAAGCAGGCCCGAAGCCCGCGCCTGGTCAGACTAGAAAGAGGGGACTGATGCTGCTGCCCGCCCAGGCAAGGGTGCTGCTGGCCCGGCTGCCGGGACCGGGACCAGGACCGGGGCTGCTGCGCACGGCGCCGTGTGACGGGAGGCACTCCAAGGGCACCCCCGCCTCGGCAGCCTCCCCGAGCAGGCGGCTCACACGGCCCATGCCGGGTCTGCCCCGGGGGGGCCCTGGAGCACCTCTGCGGGCGGCGGCCTGCCCAGGCTGCCCCGCGCTCTCCCGGCCCTTTCCAAGCGGGACCGCCGCGAGCGCCTTCGCACCTCGGAGGCCTCGGGCGACGCTCGGCGCCAGCGCCCGAGGGGCGCGGAGCGCGGAGCCGAGGCCGCGCCAGCCGCTCCCGCAGGCCCCGCTCAGCCCCGCGTCAGGCGGCGCGGCGCGCGGCGGGCCGGGCCGGGGCCGGTTCACATCCGGGGAACGAGC
>WTSP01000016.1:0-10907 GCA_025331215.1 Actenoides lindsayi | reverse complement strand
CTTCTAAATCACTACTTATTTGACAAGTTGATATTGAACAAATAGGCTAGCTTTTAAAAGCAGAGATCAATTCATCACCATAACGTCCTGTAAACTGGGATTCAAACACTTTATCTCTTGTGATAAGTCATTTAGCTCCCTGAAATCCTTTCTAAAATACTTCCAATTTCTATGAAATTCAACATTAAAGAAAACACAGACTAAGAATACATACACAGATTTCCAACAGTCACAGCCTGTGACAAGGATATGTGACTGAAGTCTAGCACAAAGATCTCTCAAAGTCTAGATCAATTCCTTCTAGTTAACTTCAACTCACAAAAAACTTATCTGATCAGAAAAATTAAAACATTAGACCCCACATATCTTCTAAATGTAACCTTCTGCCTTTTTCTTTAGGGGGAAAAAAAGCATAAACCAGAACTCCTAAAAGACCCCAAAAGGCATACAGCTAATGCAGCCTGGCTGCACAAACTATCTTTCAGCCACTCCAAAGACAAGTTTAGTAACAAGCACATCCTTACTTTAACCCCGCTGCACAGCACAGTACCCTTAAGCCGAGTAACCAGTTTTACAGGCAAATAACTGAGTTTTCATGCATTATGAATAAAGGGGAAAAAAAATCATACAAAAATGCAACATCATAAAGCTGACACAATGTTTTTTTGTTTTTTAGCCACTTACATGAAGCTTCAGTAATGGAGTCACAGTGTCCTGGCAAAAACTGTCAAGGCACGATTCTTCCAGGGTTCCTGCCTGTGGCTTGGGACTTGAAGAGAGAATTTCTTGCAGTGGCATGAATACTTCTTCATCACTGTCATCATCATCATCTAGACTGCATTCCAAACTCTCATCTTCACTGACAAAGCTGCTTTTTGATTTTCCATTCAACTCGGACTTGTCAATACAGGTGCTTTCAACTTGTAATTTTCCTGAGAGTTGTGAAGACACGTGGCCATTGTCGACGCACTCTTCTTTCTCAGACAACAAACAGGGAACACTTTTACCAGTCTCTTCCAAGGGTGCATGTTTCCCAGAATCTGCCACTGAACAAGAATCAGAAGTATTTTCTGAAGACTTGTCTTTTGTTTTTGAAAGACTATTGCTGGGTTGAATACTGTAAGCTTTACTGTGTGCTCGTCTTTCTGGTCTTTTTCCGTCTTGCTCTTTCTTAGTATCCGATACCTGAGATAAGTCAACATTCTGGAGATGAGATTTCACACCTTTTGTTTGTGTTAAGTGGTGGCGAGAAGGCAACGCAGTACTTTTTTCCTGAGAAAAAGGAAGGGATTTTTCCAAGAAAAAGTGTGAGTTAGCCACCTGCAACTGATTCTCTTTGGTATCCACAACAGAAACGTGGCTATTTTTACCAGGACTGTGTGCAGAATATGAAGATGACAAACCTACAGAGGAGCAATTATTTTTCTCCTTTTCATCATTTGAGTTGAGGTATTCCTTTGGAAGAACAGAATCATGTCTAGGTAGAACAGCAGCCTCCATTAGTTGCAGAACGTCACCACAAGTAGACTTCAACAGGATATTTTTTACAAAGTCAGACCTCCTATTTTTGCATTTTGCAGATGATCTACTAAAAGCAGGGTCATTCAAACTGGATACTTCCGATTGATTTGAACCATCTGCATCCACACTCATGGCAGCGTGTTTTCTTTTCCCAGAAGAGTCTATTTGTTTGGATCTCCCAGAAGACATCATAGATCTAAGGCAGCGTGAAGGAACAGACCGGCTCTTCCGCATACCAGCGGCCACCTCAGATGATGTTCTCAGTGCATTTGGAGAAGATGCCTCAAGTTTTGAAACCTGCTTTGGCTTTGGTTGACATGGGTCATCTGTGAAGTGTTTAAGAAAAAAGTAAACCACTGTTGTCATGTTTATAAACAACAAAAAAAAGAACAACATAGAATATCAAAACTGTAAGAGCTTACCCTTTAAAAAACTACTTCTGGTTTTAAAAGTCAACTATGACTGAAATTTTTATCAGAAACCACAGTACGTCCAGTCTGCTTGAACCCAGAGGACCACAATTAAGATTTAGCTGATACTGTACTGGTAAATTATTACTGCAACTAACTTGGAAATGAAATGGAACCCTTTTATCTTAAAGCAGTTCAGTACCCACCAAAGAACACTTCTCCTATACATGAGAATCAATCAATCTTTGGAAATGGACAATAGCTCAGCTGAGGTGTGAGACTGGAAGAAAGTTTCTGTAATTACACATTAAGGTTATAAATAATGAATGATATGAAAAGTATTTTGGAAATACTGCAATAATTTTAACAGCGGTCATAAAAAAACCCATTCAGGATATGAAGAAATCTGTTTTCAGGCTATGGTTCTATGCCACCAGCGGCCACCTTCCTCACCATGCCTTTTTGCTTCCTGCCTTAAGATAGCACCAGCACCTGGACACTTGATAGCAAGCCACTTCACAGAGCATCCCAACTCAATTTCCAGCCAGACCAGCTCCTCACACTGCTGGCCAAGTCCCAGTGTTAGCATAGGTGGAGAGTAAAGCACAGCAGCAGAATCTGATGGGTTTACACGGCCATGGACCCACAGCTCTCCTTGTTTTGGGTTGTTGTGTGTGTGTTGTCATCCCTCCCCCCTCTTTTTTTTTGTGTGTAAATCATCCTAGTGACCTAGCTCAAGCTTCTATTCATGTGAGCTTTTTACAGTCAGTTATACCTATGGTGGAACAAAATTATGTGGTTAAAAGGGACAAAATGGAAGAACACCAGCTAAACTTTAGTGTTCGGTTCAACAAAAATGTCTTTTTGGATTAAGCTTAAAGGTAAAAGTTTAACCACCACAGTGAAAGTCGATTTTCCAAAATGTAAAAGAAACCATTAAAATAATCAGGGATTAAGACAAAGAAATACCATGATTTCTAAGGAAGTTACAATCTGGTTTTCATCAAAATCCCAAATTACTTTTAATCTCTTAAAGCTTGCCATGTATTAAAAAGAACCATGAATAAACAGCAGTAATTTCTTTTGAGAGAGAGAAAACAGAAAAACAAAACTTCAAGAAAAAAATAAATTAAAAATAGATGCTAAGTGATTAATCTGATTAATTAATTCCATATTATCAGCACTGCTTCTACCTGAGGCAGTCTCCCTTGAACCAGAATGTGGTATTTTTCTTAAAGGACATCCGTTTCCCTAAAAATAAAGACAGAGAAAATAAAAAAGTTAATTGCATCATTTTTAAAACCAGGATGTTGACATCTTGAGCCGAGTGTCGAATCCAGGACAGAGTTAGTTCCACACACTTGCAGATATATGGGAATATACATAATTTCAAGACAAAGTTCAAACACAGCTGCAAAGATCTCAACAAAAGGACTCTACAACCTGAATTTTAGATCTTTTCTTCAGATTTGCCTCAGGTTCTAAATCTATCCACTTTTCTTTAGCCTGTGTCCCTGGGCTATACACAATACAAATGAGCTCGCTTTGCTCATAAAAGTCTTTAGGAACTTAAATAACAAATTGCAAGAAAGCACATACAAGTAAATACAGAGGGAGAGGTGCTAGGGAAAAAAAGGAAACACAAGCTAAACAACCTTTTTCGTTCCATTCATAGCACATTATGGAGGCACACATAATGACCCTCCTTGCAAGGAGCACTCAACCTTTTAAAAGGTTTTCTTAGTTGGTAAAAAAGTGAATATAATTCAGCTTGTAATGAAATACTACGTACTTAAGGGACTACTCCCACCTCTATCTAAATACTGCATCTTAAGTGCATAAATCTGCACTGCTATTAACCACAACTTCAAAGTAGCAGAAATTTGCCAGACTCTTCCCTACTCTTCACTGTAAGAAAATACAAGGTTTTAAGACATTTAAGATAAATACATTTTCCCTACAAAATACAATTTAAAGTTACAATTTCCATTGCATTTCCACGCTTGCATTTAATCCAAAATATCACCCTTGCTTTTAAACCAGGATTTTTCATTTATTGTAAAATAGTTACGAATCTCATCCTACATTGAAAAAGAAGAATAAAACCCCAATGAAACAACCCTCTAACCAAAAAAAAACCCCCCAAAAAATCAAATCAAACTAACCCAAACCAACCCAAAAAATAAACATGCATAACGGGTCACTGATTTCCACCTTTAAGGACCCTTTTAAACACACCTTATGTAATACACTTGTTCCTGAGAATGGCTTTATAAGATGTGGCTTAGTTTCTTTCATTCTATGTTTCTTGCGCTTCCTTTCTCTGCGGAGAGCTTCCAGTGACAACCTAGATTCAGAGCCAGTTGGAGTGCAGGGCACTTTCCTGAAAAGACCTGGGTTTTGGCACAGAGATGTGTCGGTCGCAGTGCTATTAGTTCTAGCACAGGCTTTTCGAGTGTCAGCTTCCGATGATGAAACCCATTTGTTAGAGTCTGAACTAGTGTCTTCTGGATCCATACACTCAGTTTGCTGTTCCCAACTATTTCCACAAGACAATGGTGCTCTTGTTACACCCCGACACTTGTCATTTCTTCCCTGTTCTGACTTGACACTTTCATCCTTTTTGGCCAAGAAATAGCTGTGAGACCCTGCGGTAACGCGGAGTTTTTGCATCACAACTCTTGGGTACAGTGAACCCAGCGCCTTGCACGCTCTGCCATTCTCTAAAATGTTTACACTGTCCTTTTTCTCCTTAACTCCTCTGCCAAAGGCACCTACCACAGGACTTGTGTTTGGTGTTCGGTTTGGCATCTTTTTTCTTCTGACCTTCTTTGGAGAAGATATTTGCTTTCCAAACCGTTCGGTGCCTAAAACTGACAGTCCAATTCCCGTATCTTTTACATTTCCTCTGTCTGGTGAGCACAGCACAGTTCTGTCTTTATGGCCAAGGTCTAAGAGAGAAAAGAGAAATTATTCACAATCACAATATTGGGGGGGGGGAGATAATCTTACTAGACTATATTATTTGATATTTTACCTCTCTCTCACATGCAATCCAAAATGAATTTACGTATTCATTTAGTTTTGTTAGTGCCATGCAATCTATTTCATATCAAAGAATTGCAGGGTCTATGTCACAGCTTCAGCTGTTCATACACAATCCAGCTTAAGCGTGAGACAATCGCTTGAAATAATTACATCACTGCCTACAGAAATTAACTTTAATAGGAAATTAACATTTTCTGTTACGTTACTGGAAAAAATACAATGTGAGCATTGTGACATCACATATATCCTATATAATTCATCTATTATGTCATTATAGATGTCACATTATTAAACACTCATTATATTGCTGCTCCAATTTGGAATATGAATGCACTATACTTCTGCACCCTCACGTAATTAAAACTCATTTATCTTCCATGTAAAAAAATACATATTTACCTTGGTTTAAAACTGGTTTGAAGAACTCTGTAATGGTCTTGTTTCTGAAGAGAAAACAAACTTCATCTCTTTAAAAGAACAACACTTAAATGCCAACACAGTAAATACTGATAAAATTTAAATGCTGTAATTTATTTCTACAGATTCTGGTTTAATGCCAGCAGCCCTTCTTTCTGATAGATCAGAGAATGCATCACTATCCTCATCTCCTTCTGGCCTTCACTCTGCTTGGCTAATGAAGCCAACCTGACAGCTTCCTTGCTGAAACTATTTCCTTTATCATCCTAGTAAGTCTTTCTTAACCACCCTTCCTGCTTAAACTAAGCCTTCTTAAATGGGACTAACCTCACCAGTACCTTATGTGATGGTGTTGACCACCTCCCCATCTCCACTGCCAACACGTTGAGCTGGTAACTCCTACCGTAGTTTTTGGGTTTTGTTTGTTTTTTCCAAGTGTTACAGTGGCAAGCAGCTGGCATGATCAATACCATCAGTGACCAATACATTATTAGTTGTAATCATGTCTAATTACAAAGTTCTATATCCAAGTTGTATAAAGTTCAACTAATCCTGTAAATGTCTTCCTCTTGCCTAGAGCCCTTTATGTACCATTGTTGCTTTTTTCACACATCCAGTGCCAGCCTGATGCAAATTCTTATCTGCACTATTAGCAGACTTCTCAGCAGAAACTTGTACCAGCACTGCCCCTTAATAATATCCATGGGCCAGTGGCCTCTGTCTCAGCACATGTTACAGGCATCTTCTGGCTTCCAACAGAAACAGCAGTCTACAACCACCTTATTTTCACACATACACAAGCTAATTGACAGCTTTAAGTCAGAGATATTTTCTCTGGCAAGAATAAGTGGGATGTGAGAACACTAAGGCATTTGTCTGTGAAAGAATGTAACTTCTAAAAATTGGGAGATCATCTGAGTAACGTACAATTTGAACATTAACATACATCAAGAACTATGAACTTGCTACATTCACCTTCTCCCACATAGTGAGGAATTTTACTAACAACTTCAAGGCTATACTTCTGCCTGGTTTGGAAGTGCCTCTTCAAGCTCCAACAAGATACTGGTGTGAGAAAACAAGAACACAGATCTGTTCCTTCCTCCATCTTTTGTAACCTTTCTGTGCCTTACAAGACAAAGCTGTATCATTACTGCTTACGTAACTGTGATTACAAAGGCAACATTTATTTATTCATTGCAGATTCTAAGCTAACATATTCAAGCACCCATACATGACCGTGTTTTCATAGACTCAATAACCATTTTTGAAGCTCAGGCCAGGAGAACCCACTACACGTTTGTTCAAACTAAATTTGGGTTTTGTTTTGAGTCTTTCCCTAAGCTTGTTATTTTCACTTTTGCATCCTGCATTTTTAGCACCTACACAAGTACAAAAAGCTGCTTATAATGCACTGAGAGTTCTTTAATCAGGCTACTGGCAAGCAGTGATGTTTGAGAATACCATAACTCAAGAAAACCCCACCTGTAATCAGAATATCTTAAGTGCACAAAACTGTCATTTTGGCTTACTAAAGAGAGCAGAAAAAATTACTTGTCAAAGACCACTTGCCTCCAACCTGTCCCACCTTCATCTGACATAGGCAAAATATGGCCATTTTTCCCACATGCTGAAGCAACAGGGTACACAAATTTCAGTTCAACAGAAGACTCAAAAGGCCAAACTGCAGATTTACTTCCTGTTATTGCATCACTGATTTCTTTCTGCACTAGACCACCTCCTACTCTGACACCCTGACCCCACCTTCTCATTTAAGGCTGTCTCACACTGTGTTCCTCAGGACACTCCCAATGCTTGCCTGTCACTGCTCTTGCAGCTGCAATACAATCCCATGCCCACAGCTTCCTCCACTGCCTGTCTTTCCAAAACCCTCCTGTTTTCCTAACTAGAGCACCTGTACTTCCTTCCAGGTTAAAGCCCCATCTGAAATACCAAGCACTGCTGGCAGTCCAAATCTCACGTTCAGTTACGTTTCAGATTCTTTCCTGCAATTGAATCTTAAAAGACAAATCAAAACCAAAACCTTCTGTTTATCTTCTTCCTTCTTTCTACAGCCACTGATTTTGAATGATTGTTTATCTCCCTCCCACATCTACCATCTCATTGCTCTATCTTTCTGCTGTCTTTTATTCTAAATGCAGGAGCTTTGTAACAAAGTTCACGTTTGTTCCATCATTGTACAAAGCCTTGTATAGCAGAGAATGGAGGCACTGACACTAAAAAAAAAAGGCTTCCCCCCCCCCCCCCCCACCCTGGGATAGAAGTTTAACTTTAATAGAGTGTGATTTGTCTTAGACATTTTTATTTTTTTTTAAGTGCTTATCCATTGACATTTTGTAATTCTGCTGCTTGGAAGTGCAAGGGATAGGAACTGTCCAACTAAACGAAAATACTTTCTCAAGTGCTGTATTGTATCTCAGACCAGGAAGTGTACTAGAAACTTCAAACAAAAGCAAAGAGGGGTGGGGGGGGGAAGAAAGCATGTGATACAGTACATGAAGGAACACAAGAAAACACTATGATTTCCAAACTGCTTTCATATATATGGAAGTAAACAGAGAACATGTGATTTTCTCTGTGAACAGGACCGTAACTGTTCTCAAACTGTTCACAGGAAAATTTCTGTTACTTTTTTTAATAAGAAGTCAAATAATCAGCCCTAAAAGAATGAAGAACTGATGAAGCAACAATAGTTACTGATTTTCACTCTTTCTTACCTGCCATGAAAGGGACAAGTTTTTTAATGTATCCTTGTCAACAACTACACAGCTCAGGTTAACACTTTTCAGCAAAACACATAAATTCAGCAAAACATATTTATCCCCACTAACAATTACTCCACCATATTTTTTTTTGTGAAATCTCATCTTATCTGAGACACTGGGGAGACCAGTAAAAAACTCAGATAAGAAAAGGCAAAACCCGTAAACAAGTGATCTCACTTGACAAAGAAAAAAGCTACCCAGTGTAAAGGAAAACAGGCCCTTAAGATAATTAGCTGTTAGGAGTTAGAGAAGAGCAGGGCATTATGGAATAACGGATGATTAATAGAATACAGGTGCCACAGAGTAGTATCTTAAGACCATGTGAATGCTTTTCATTGTCTCCCATATAGCACTTAGCATGGCTGGTTTAAAACCCAGTCCAGCTGAGTGAGTAATGGTTATGAAGAGATTAATTTTCTATTATATTTAAGACACAATAATAGATGGGTAGTCAACTTAGGGTAAGCATTTTATTAAAGGTTAACTACTTTTAGGTAAGGTATAGGTCAAGATAAATTGAGATAAAGGAACAACTCAAGTCTTTCTCAGAATTCTAAAGATGAATCTCTGAAGATAAGAGACTGTGATGACCTGTGACATCCAAAGAGGAACTGAAGCAGGATGGCAAAGAATGGCTGGAGATTAAATAACAGACTGAGAACTGAGAGTTCAGGGAAAAACACAAAGGACTTTTAAGAAGAATATTGATTACTTAATATTGTGTTAAGAGCATATACGTGAGTTGAATTTTATGAGTCCTTTGCCACTCACTGAGGTGATGGCCCAACTCTTGAGTTGTTAAATAAAGCAAACCTAGAGTAATCCACTGTATGGAGAAATCCTTTAACACCCAGCCAGGAGATGCACCTAACAGACCTTCCAGGTCTTTCAAAAACAAGAGCACAACCAGCATGAAGAAGAGGGGCAATTCTTTGCTTCTCTGATTGGATAAAAACATTACTTAAAAAAAAAACCCCTGTGCTGAAAACACTAGCAATAGCTCAGAGAAAGCAAAGGCACACAATACAGCAATAAACCACAAAATATTATGACACTTTTGACAAAATGAAGCTTCTTGAAAAGCACTGAAAACCAAACAAAAACAAACAAAAAAAACCCCCACCAACACCAAAAAAAACCCACACAAAAAAACCAACAACAAACAACCCAAACAACAAAAACAAACACAACCCAGACTAGAAAAATCACACATAAAACCTCACAACAGTCTTTCAGATGACCACAGCAAAACCAAACCAGAGTAGTTTCACTTTCTTGGTCAAGAAGGAACTTGGAAAAGAAACTGAACTTTTACCTTCCAGCTTTCATCAAAATGTCAGAGCTATTAAAAGCAGAGGACCAGCAGCAATGAAAGAAATAAGGTGCAGCTAATGACATGATGTTGTGGTTTAATTCCAGACAGCAACTAAGCACCACGCAGCCACGCTCTCACTCCTCTACCCCACCCCCGTGGGATGGGGAGAATCAAAACTGAAAACAAATAAATCTTGTGGGTTGAGATAAGAACAGCTTAATAACTGAAATAATAATAATATTAGTAGAAATAATGATTAAAAGGAAGATAAGAAAAGAGAGAGTGAAATAAAACCTAAGACGGACAAACAAAGCACAATGCAATTAATTGCTCACCACTCAGTGACTGATGCCCAAGCAGTGATCCACCCCTCCTGGCTAACTCCCCCCCAGTTCACATAATGGGCCTGACATCATATGGTATGGGCATTTTGGGTCAGCTGTCCTGGCTGTGTCCCCTCCCGACTTCTTATGCCCCTCCAGCCTTCTTGCTGCCAGGGCAGGAGAAGATGAAAAATCCTTGACTTTGGACAAGCACTACTTATCAACAACTAAAACATCAGTGTGTTTTCAAACATTATTCTCATACTCAAACCAAAACACAGCTCTGTACCAGCTACTAGAAAGAAAATTAACTCTATCCCAGCCACAACCAGGACACAAAGAAAAACTACGTGTCTTATACAGTAAGAAATCAAATTTACTTAACTCAGCAGCCTCTGAAAAACCTTGTCAAGTTTTTGGCAGAATTTGGATTACTAGTTGGCAGGCAGGTTTGTCACACCTAAAAACTGTCATTAATGGCCACTACATTCAATGGAGACCTTGCCCTCCAGAACCATTAGCAGTGCAGTTCTCACTGCAGCTGGAACAGGCTTGAAAGCCAAAACTGACAACTTAAGTTCTGTCTTTAGAGCTGAACGGCAGAAGCCTACATAGTTCTACAGGTAGGGCTGGTAACAAACACCGAGACATAAGAAGGGAGGATGTATGTGCCTATGTAGGAGGGCTCACAGATTTCGGTGTGCTGGAGATGCTGGTCAGCACTTAACCAGCCGCTTTCTTCGTCCTCCTTGTGAGCTGTCCTGCTGCCTGGCTACCAGGCCCCTTCCGCCTTGCCCAGTGAGCTGCCATCACCACACGAGGACAAGGGCCAGCGCGCAGGGCTGGCGCTCCCCGTAGCGCTGGTACGGGTGAGGCCGCCGCACCGCCACGCTCCCCACAGCCTCACGCCCCCGCCACCGAGGCCCGGCCGGTCCCAGCGGGATGGAGCCGGGCCCAGCGCTGCGGGGCTGGGCGGCCTCGGTCCCCGCCGGCGGCACCGGCGCCAGCGCCCGCGCGCGGCGCGGTGCAGGCCGGGAGCCGCCCTCCGCGGGCGCCCTCTGCCGGGGGCGCGGTGCAAGCCGGGAGC
>WTSP01000013.1:39240-53899 GCA_025331215.1 Actenoides lindsayi | reverse complement strand
CCCTTCCCCCTCCCCTCCGCCGCTTTTGTTGTGCCGAGGTTTTTTGCCCTGTCTCCCCCCCCTCCCCCGGTTGCAATTTGTGTGTTGTAGGGCGTTCCCCCCCCCCCCCCCCCCCCACTTCTTAAACATGTTATCATAGAGGTACTACCACTGTCACTGATGGGCTTGGCCTTCACCAGGGACAGGTCTATCCAGCTGGCATTGGCTCTGTCAGACATAGGGGAAGCTTCTGGTAGTTTCTCACAGAAGCCACACCTGTAACCCCCACTGCTACCAAAAACCTTGCCACACAAACCCAATAAAATCACACATAAAATCACTCAAATTACTATTTGGTTAATTGTTAGATATATCAGTACTTTACTAAATTAGGTGCATGAATCTAATTCGTCATCCAAAGTGATGAACACAAATAGGCAATCAGAAATAGAAATTATATGATTTTGTAATAAAGACTGCTACATTACATCTATTTATGTCATTACACAGTTGGAAATATGCAGAAACTAACAAATGATGATTCTGGGCATGTAGAGAAACGTAAAGCCTACTAAACTAAAGCTGCAGGTTGAAGCTCTCATCTGTGTGAATTTCAAACTGTCAGTATCACATAATCAAATACCATGTGTTAGCAATATGTACAGATGGATGGAGCACAAGACAGCCAGTAGAACAATCCCCAAATGCACAGTCTGAAGACAAATATATAAACTATAAGTTTGAAGTGATAAAAGTTCTTGGGTATTGCTCAGTTTTTCAAGGGGAAAATGAAAAAAAAAAAAGAAAGCAATAATTTTGTAATTACATCGTAATTTTTAAGAACATAAATGGATGGTAAATACTGTAAACTTATATATAGCCAAATTATAATTATGTTTTATATTTGAAAGAGTCACCAAGAAACTGAAGCAGGTAATTAAATTGACTCATGTACTTTCATCAAATTTGTAAAAGTACATAATAAAGTCAGGCAGAAACATGAGATTGAGGTATATACTGTGTTCCCTGGCAGTTGCTGGATTTATATTGGTTGTAAACATATATGTGAAACTATTTAAGTATGTAGGATCCAAAGAACTTTGAATTAGGCAAGTTCATTTGTTTCACTACTGTTTTCCCAGGATAACATGGGCAAGAGTTGCTCCAATCACTGGACATCTCTGCCTAGATTCCTATAGGAGACTAACCTATCCCACCCCAAAGCAGATACGGTACAGGCTGAGTCTGGCACTTGCTCACCACAGTATTTCTCTTACTCTGCAGAAAAACTGTCTCTCTATCAAAAACTCCCTGTACAGATGAGTGTAATGGACCAAATTGTCTTTCATTTCACTTTGACGTTTTGTATTTCCTCTCCCTGGGTACGATTTTTCCCCCCTCTCATGCAGGACTTTTTTTATCTTCCTCTTTGTCAGTAGATGTTAACACAGAACGTGGAAAATGTTGTAAAATAAACCAAAAAGGTGAAGATGGAAGGGGCTTAAAGAGAATGACAGGAAATGAGCCCAAGTGTTTACTTGTGCATTTCCTTACTGGAATTTAAAAAAAAAATTAAAAATCATAGACAGTTGAGAGAAAGGAAGAATAGCTAAGTAAGGAGCATAAAGGTTCACATAGTATACTTCATCATCCTAAAACCAGGTTAAACTACTATATGAGAAGTGTAGAGGCAGATAAACAGCAAAGAGCACACACAGTCTTTAATCATCTTGTACATTCATCTAAATTCTGAAAGAAACAATTTTGTTTGAGATATCAAAGTATTCAAAACTACAAATATAAGCTTCAAACCACTGGATTTTTTAATATTATTTTATTTTTTAAGAAATACTCTCTCCCAATCTATTTCCTATTTTCTTCTTAAAAACAGAGTAATACTCTGAGTATCTACACATTGCAGGGAATGTACAATCAACTACATAGCGTGCATAAAGATCGGTTCTGAGAACCAGCAGAAGTTCCTATGAGTGAAAGAAATCCAATAGAATATGAGTGGAAATCAGTTCCCCCATGGGTCTTGTACTAGCCTGCACAGCTGTGAATATTATTCTTAATTCTTTAACCCCTAAGTATTTCTATAAAAAAATGACTCATTAGAAATAACTGTTAGATAAATTCACAAGAACTCCTAGAATACATTAGCCTACTCTCAACATTCAGAGCTCTGTACTTACTACTTGTCAGAGTGATAACAGAGTTCAAAAGATGCTGAGTTGCGTTAATAAATTATTACAAAGATAATATATTTGATATATACTTGTGTTTCCATCAGGAGCTGATGAGTCTAAATATGACATATTATTATGGAAGTATTCAAATAACATTGTATGAAAAAACACAACACAAAATATATTAAAGCACCTAGCGCACTTTCCTGGAACAAACTATTTATAGTATGCAGGATTTAAAAAAGTTAAAAAAACACCCACAAAAATTGTCTTTTCAGAAAAGAGTTGGTTTTTTCTGCATCAAATATGTGCTAACCAGAAGTCTTAGCACTTCTGTCATTTTAGAAAACAGATGCGTGACAGACATGTAAAAGAAGAAAAATACATAAAGGGAAAGCAGTGTATCTGAAAGTATTTTACATTTATACCTTCTAGTACTGTCTGTTCATTTACTTTGTAGTCTTTTAATTCCAGGATCTGTTTGAATTTTGCTGGAGATAAACTTTGTTTAGAAACACTGTCGCTGTTTCTCCATTAAATTTATTTACTCAAAGGTGTTAAACAGATTTATCTGGAAAATATAAACATGGCAATCCAGAAATTAGTCATGTACTCTTTGTAAGCAGAGTCTCTAGCTCAGAGTCAGAAATCTTGTTCAGTGACTGAGGAGAACATCTCAGTTACACATCTTCACTTTGGAATCACAGCAATGTGCTGGAGAAGGATTTGAGATCAACTGCTACCTCCTAAATGAAATAATTTAACTTAACCACATAGTTGTCAAATTCTCATGATCTGCATTCCTTTTTTTTTCCTATTTAATTAGCTATATAAAATGGATCACTTTAGCTGTATTCTAAAGTCCTCACCAAGCAAGTAGGATTTACAGTTCCGTATTTCTACTCCAAACCAGCATAAGACAGGACTTGACATCCTACCTGCTATGTGAAAATGGTAACTACCTGGCTACTGGGAAACAGTGTCTAGTCAGAGCCAAAAATGTCTGGTTCCTGCATATCCCTTCTGTTATGCTTTACTTGGTAGTCAAGATCTGAGGTCTAAGACACTGGATGTGAGTGGTGAGATAGGCAGGAGAAAGGCTGCCTGAAAACACCCTTGGGGTTAGGTGTGAGCTTGGGATTTAAGCATCTCGCACAAGCAGGACCTAAGAAGTTCTGACATGCCTGCTGGCAGGAACTATGTGGATTTAAGCATCGCTGGAGCAACTGCAGGGTAAGAGCAGATAAGTAGGGGTTTTAAGGATCTTAAAAGCAGTTAAACACTGCTGAAAGAGAATGGAAATTAAAAACCTATCTGTGTATGATAATTTTTAAAATGGAACTTAGGTGTTTTTGAAAATATCATCCTGATAACTCAAAACTAAATATACAACATAAATGCAATTGCTTTTTTTTTTTTTTTTCCCCTACAATAGCATAAACACTATTTTTTAACATATTATATGCTTGATTATATATTCTTTTACAGCAGCTTCATGGCAGGAAAACTCCAGCTGAATAAAGCTAATGTAACAGAGCGGAAAATCAAGCTCTCTGTCTAGTTTGGTCTAATCTCTAATTCACAATCCTAAATAGTTAGAGAGATGCAGAAGTGGACCCAAGGATTAGGGGATATAAAATCTCCAGACTTTTGGTCCAAGTCAGCCAGAATGCTCCACAGTACAATGAGTATCAATATTACAAGGTTTAAACAGTCTGTCCTGATTTAGCAAAGCCAACAACCTTACACCAATTAGCAGGTAGCCCATGAGACTGCCAATGCATTTAAGCACAAGTATACTATTAAGCACATAAATAGACACTGTTTACTTTGCTAAAGATGTGCCACAGTTTTAACATCTTGAAGGGCTAAACTCTCAAGACAACAAGGTTTACTAATTCTTATAAATATCCTCCAAAATATGACTTTTCATAATTGTGTGATTGTTTTCAACTATGTTGACAACAGTACCATGTCCCCTGAAGTTATTTCAGAGTCCTGACTGTGTGTAGAGCTGATTCCAGTGTCAGAGTCTGTATCATTTATGTCCAGATTAGTCACCCTATGAATAAAGTCAGGAACAGCAGTGCTGTTACTGGAGATACCACTGCCCTTGGATGACTCTTCATTTGATGGAAGCCTACTTTCACTGTTGTCTTTAACATGTAGTAAATTAAATTCTTCTGTAAGAAGTTCATATTCTTTTTCCTTCTTTTGAAGCAGTGAGTCCCTGTATGTAAGTTCTTTCTGAATGCAGCTCAGGTATGAGTTGATTCTCAGACCATCTTTCATACTTTTTTCCAGTTCATATTTTACGCTTTCCAAATTTGTGTTTTCCAGTTCAGCATTAGCAGCTCCTTCTGTGCAAACATCATCTCCATTTCTTTCTGTGCATATACCATGTACCTCTCTTTCAATTTCAGCACACAGCTTTTCTATTAATTGTTTGTGATGTTTCAGTCTCTCTTCAACCTGCAAAATTCCCTCACTTTTGCTCAAATAGTCATGCATATCATTTTGATCATCAGGCCTACTCCCTTGCTGCTCAACCTCACTTGGATTGATCATTAAATAGGAGTCCTGCACATAATTTTCTCCATCATTGGCCACACGATCTAGATGGAATTTTGCTTCACATTTTTCAATTTCCATATCCAGTTCCTTCATTCTAAGGACTTGTTGATGAATAGTATGATCTTGAGAAATGATCAGATGAATCAGTGTCTCCATATTATCTCTCTCTTGCTGAACACTGTCCTGTTTAAGCTTGGCCAGTTTCCGGAAAGTCTTCCTCACAATTTTCTTTTGCTTGTCTATTGGCAACATCTTCATGTAATTTGCTGGACTGAGCTCCCACTGTTTTTCTACATTTTGTACTACCTTAGCTTCAGCTGTCTTCCACAATGGAAATGAGAGGAAAGCATCTGACTTTACCAACACAAAATGCAAATTAGACTGCTCTTCTCCCCAGGCCTTCCAAAGTCTCAGAATCTTTGTCAAGGGAGGAAGTACTCGTTCCGAACCTCTCCATTTTTCTATGATGCAGTAATCACTAGATTTTCCAAAAAGGACCTTTTTGTCTCCAAATGTTGCCTGATGTTCCTCAAGCAGTGCTTGAATCACTTCTGTGCAAGTTGTGCGCTTTGTCAGGCCACATACAATCTTCTCTTCCTGGCAAACCCAAACCACAATCTCTCTTTCATTTGAAGCCATGTCCTTGTTGGGAGACCTGGAAAACAAGAAGAGACCAAATATAAATTACACATCAATGGCATAGACTATATGAATAATAAGTATAATTCTGATACAACTATTGCCTTGAAAAATTCCATTATTCTACAAGACATCATACTTGTTTAAATTACATGAAGAAATATCTTTGGATTAAGTAACAGAAAAACACACCCATTTCAGCTATTGCTTTAATATTATCTCTAGTTCAGCTGAATGGGAATCTCACACAAAATGTCTTCTATCAAATTTAGGTTTTGTACACATAGTAAGTGTGTAGTAATGATGTCATAAAGTTTGGCAATTTGCATCACATTTCCAGACTGTCCTAGGATAACATAACTTCCAGATCTGCATATCTGTTCTCATCACATAGCCATTGTGCAAACATTTGTATGCTCTTAATACCATCGAGGCTTCTGAAGGGAAGAATCATGCCTCTAAATATTCACTGAACAAAGATGGACTGAGAAAATATGATTCAACACCATCTAAATTAAAAGAAATTGATGACAGCAGATATCTATAGCTCTTTTGCCACATCTGGAACCCTTCAAGCATAAATAACATTGTTTTCCACTGTGATGTTTCACTAACAAGTCTCAAAAAATTTGTTGCTTTTCCTGAAGTACTAAATAACTTCAATTCCAGTGACTTCTGAGAGAATACCAACTGTAAGTGTATACATATATAGGTCCATATTTTGTAAACTTTGCAATGATACAGAAATGCCAGAAAATGTAAAAAACAATATTTAAAAAAAAATTATTTACGAATTTTAGTGTATGTGTTTTTAACCTGACATTAATAGCTGCTACCTCCTTATCCATCAAGATACCTAATTTCAGGTGTCTAAGATCCCGTTATGGCTACTGCAGCTGTCTAATCAATACAGTCATTGGAGAACAGAGTATGATTCAGATGACCAAATGCAGAAGTTCTTTACAATTAACCCATAAGTTTGTCCCCATCTGAGTAGCCTTGGACTGTCATGGGCCTCAATTGGCAGAATGGCCTTGTGGAACCTGTCCGGGCTGTTCCTGTCCTCCAGCTTCCATATACATCATTTGCAGCTTGCTCAGACCTAGCAATGTGGCTTCTTGCCTAAAATGATAAAACAATAAATACCCTGTGGAAAAATCTTTGGATCTTCTGGCATCAATTTCAATTCATTTCAGTGAATGAGATTTAACCCAGTCTGACAGATACAGCTTGAAAATGAAAATGACAATTCAGACAATACTCAAATGGCTCAACATAACATTTGTTTCTATCTGGGACTATTTATTTGCAGTACTTTTCTAGTGTAGATATAGTAGAAATGGAGTTTTACTTGGCTTAATTAGGGTTATACTCTATGATTATGGAAGTAATCCAACTTGTTTCTTTTTCTGAATTATTACACAATATGACAGACACACTGCAATCCAGCAAATTGAACTATGATTGACTCAGCTCTAGGTGCCACTCTGATCAGGAGACAGTAATCCTCAAAAGACAGGAGACTGCAAATGAATACTAATAAAATCTACAGGAGTTAGTTTATTAGTATCACCACATAGGAGAGCTCTGTCCAACTGCATTGCTCCAGGTCTTGGAATATTCTTCTGTAAAAATCTGCGTTTTAGTAGATTACTCTGAGTAATGACATCATTTTCCCACTTCAGTAACTCCCTCTTACAGACCAGTATTTTACAGTAATTATTTTTGATCTTTTTATTATTTTTAAAGCAGGTGTTGAGAAGATTAATAATCTTTTCACAGACTACTCAAAATAGCAAACCACATGTCACAGACAGAAAATAGCAAAATGGTACCAAGAAACAGAAATACTCAAGTTTAAATGGGAAGGAAGGAAATGAAAAGTGATACCAGATTAAATGGCATTACTGCCACATGCTAAAAAGTTTCTATCTGTAAGTGATTTTAGGCTTACAGAAAACAGGATGCTACAGAAATATTTTTTGTCTGTTCACAGATTGGTAGCTAAATGGAACTTACATAAATAGGCAACTGTAACAACTCAGTTGTGACTGTAAAATAATCTTTGTTTTACACTACAGATATAGAAAGAAGTGAAACAGAAAAACTGCACAATTACATTATATGTTCAGCATAAAATTATACAAAATGAGTTACCAAAAATACAGTGTCTCAAACCATGTTCACTACTGATACATAAATAACTGACCTAGAAATAAAAGTAATTGAATTTCAATTTATAAAAGTACTGACAGGAAAAAAAAAGACATAAAAATGTAAGAAATACCAGATTGGTATTTTGGGGGTAAATTCAGTGTGTCTTTCTGTTTTTTCTGTGGGGTTTTTTTGTAATCAATAAATACATTTCAGGGAATGAGTGCTACCTTTGTCTTTTACCATTCTTCTTATGCAATTTGTTTGCACACTGAAACTCTTACTATTTTTCTTCTCATTCTCTTTTTTGGTTGATTGACATATTTTCTCCTAGTCAATATTTACACTGCATAACAGATTTTGTGAGTTAAGCAGAAGCTTACTGCTTCTTTTCCTCCTGTCTCCTTTAAACTTTCCTATGAAGACAGTTTCACTCTGTGATATTAGTAAATCTTCAGATAAAGTTGAACCCCCCTAGATACTCCACATTAGTAGTATACTTATAAATACTTTTGCTATATCAATTTTTTACATGGACTTCCCAAAGACTTCAGCAGGAATTAAGCAAGTTTCTGATGGAAATACATTGCTCATTGTAAGCCAATCTGTACAGGATGTCTGCAAACAATATGGATATAAAATAACATTATAAATTACTGTTCCAAATAATTTTTTAGCTGTTTATCACCTGCTGTTATTTTTTCCAGTTACAATGCACCTGCCTACTCAGACTTTACACTGAGATTTTTTTGAAAGGACTCCTCTTTACTTTGTTTATATCATATTTAACATACTGAAGTCCATAATAGCAATAGCACTGCACAAATGGATAACGTATATGAATGCATAGATACACAACAAACTCAAGTCACTTATACATGAAAATGTATAATTATAAATATATGTATGCATGTACAGTGTACGCAACATACACCTTGTAATTATATTGTCATCTTTTACAGAAAAAAGGAGAGAAGAAAAAAAATTCTAAACATCATTGTAATTATTGTATCAAAACAGAACTATACAATGCAAATTCTTTCATTATTTTTTCCAAGTGTTTGTTGCAGCATGTATTATCCTTATGTTTATTCAGTAGCCTCACTACATTTTTGATCCTTCTTTTTAATCAAAAAGAATTAGCCAGTCATTTATAATCTTACATAGCCATGGAATTCTAGGATCTTAAAAAAAATCAAAAGTGTTCTCTATTATTTTCCACTAATAAATATAAATTGATGTGGCCTGCCATGGACCTTTTAAGTAAAATTATTTTATAATTCTTTAATCAGTTAATTCAGCTAGTGCCAAACAAAAATGAAGTTTCAGCACGTCAGTCACAGCGTAGTAATTATTGAAGACTTGCTTTCAGGATGCAAGAAGATGGTAATACTAGGAAATAACTTTTGTGAAGTTGTACTTTCCTCACAGAAAGCAGAGAGCAGATTCTGCATATACAAAGTGGAATACATTTCATTTTGGCATCTGAAAGTTAAGATACTGCTATAAATTCACCATCAGCGTTCCTCTTCGTCATGACAGGAGAGACCTCCAAGGACAAAGTCTCCACAATCTAAATCATCTATAATTATTGAAGTTAACCCTCAAATGAAGCTACTTCTCTCTTTCATTAATTACAAGAGACCTATATGGCCACCTTCAAGTAAATAGCACATTTTCAGATAGCTAAATACAGGTGAGAGCAACCCAGTCAGGTTCTGGTTTGCTGCCTGAGAGAAATGTAACATCAATGGTTCAGACAGCAGATTTAATAAAGATAACTAAACATGGGACCTACACATTATGACTTCATAGCTTAGTTTAAATGTTATTCCATTCACTGCTCAATTTATTACTATAATTAATAAGAAAATCCATTACGTCATTTTAAGACTAAGAAAGATGTAATGCAGTTTGTAACACCTCATCTTGAATAAATGTTGGTCATTGTCAGTGATTCTCTTCTTTTCTGAGGTGCAACACAAAACATGGCAATATTCATCAACAAGGTCTACTTTTAAACAGTCATTTTAATGAAGAGGTAAGCTTCTTGTATTTACCGGTTCCTTGGCCTTTGCATTCTGCAGTTTTGTACAGTAGGCAAAAGATCTATAATTTTTTATAAACTATCAATTAATAAATCTGTAATAACAAAAGTGTTTTTCTAGTTTAAATGTTTGGCTTTCTTGAAAAAATGGTTTCAATAGCAACTTCTTCAAATCTAGCTAGGAAACAATTTTTTTTTCAAAACTATTGCTATTGCTGTAAAAAGGCTCTAAAACTTTCAGTTCTGGCTTGATTTCTGTTTCTTTGAATTGATCACTGAAATGTTCTACTTATCCATCTATGGTTTTAAAGCCTTGGTGATAACAACATGCAAATCTATCTTTTTTTACAGTCACTTGTTGCCCAGGAACAGATCGGAATTTAAGCTTAAGAATGGTCAAAAGTATATTTTTGTTTGTTTTGATTACTAGTTTCATGCCTTCTGCTCTTTGTTTCTCTTTACAATGACCCCCAAAAAAATGCCAGTGTTGTTACAGACCTCACACAATGTCTTGATTGTGTCAGCACAAGCTGATTATTGCACCTCAGATATACACTTCATTAATTTATAATTCAGGCCCAGGGGAAGAAAGGTAATACATTCCAGCAATGTACAGACAAAATAAAAACATGTACTTATGTTGCTCAAAGTCAAAATATGAGATGGCTCAAGTGCTGAAAGTGGAACTTCTGATATTCACTAACTTTAAGGGGAGTCTGGCACAAATACATACAAATCAAACACAAAATTATTGCCCTTCCTGAAAATTTTAATATTCTTCTTAAATATGCTGCATATAGTTTTAAAACCAATCATGGCAATCAAATAAAGAGATTTCCCTACTTTTTCGAATTGCACATTCATGTCTACAAGATGCTCATCTTTCCTTAATAATTTCAGCAAGCATTTTATTTGGACTAGATCACTTACATATCATATTGTTAGCAGCTTAATACAGTGTTTCTGAAATAGTGTTGCCACTAAAAGATTGTCTTTGTTGAGTAAAAAAAGCCAAACAAACAGATAAAACTTTTCTCTCCCTTCATTGTATTAAATTCTGTGTAGACTTTCACAGAAAAATAAAATGGAACTAATTTCTTAACATTATCATATTTCTTGATGTACAGTCCCTAAGGAAAAATCAGAGTAACTAAAAAAATACATATGTAATTGCTAGATATTTCACAGCCAGAACATTTTTGTGAACCTCTTGCTAATTTAAAGTTTTAGTGATTTTAATTAAATGTGAACAATTTAACCAATTTTTCTCACGTTTACTTATAAACATGAGCAACCAACTGTAAGTTTTTGTGTAAGGAAAGGGATTCAAATCTTAAGATTGTTTATGACCAAAAATGTCATTAGTTGTCTCCTCCCAATCACTGGAATAATTTATACAGAAAAAAATAATCTGCAGATGAAAATAAATGTAATGCAAAGCAATACATTAATCCTTTGCTTGAAATTGTATACAACGGTTAATACTTTATAAATTTGCCATCAAAGAGTTCATGCTGGAGCTAATTGTGTGAAACAGCTTAGTCATTTTTTCACCAATTTGTTGTGGAAATTCCATTGTATAATCTTAATCTTCAGACATGGAAGAGTTTTTACTTATGCATGACTTAATTACTGTTAATCAGATGTCATAAAGTTGTGCCTATTAGACACTACAAATGTTTGTGGGTTGGAATATCTCTGTACTTCTTAGTGTAGTAATGTCACCTTTTTTCTTTCATCACTATATCTGCAAGTAGCACATAATCTGATTAATTATTCTTTATGTCAGAAGTATTGTTTCTAGTATTATGCTAGCAGATGATATGACTAATTTAGTCCATTTTAGTGTAGAAAATTAATACTTCTGAGATCTTCTCTTCATCTTTTTTTTTTGATGCTGTGTTTGTCTAAATACATTTCAGTATACAGAAGACCCAAAAATCCACAAGTATCATTTACAATGCAAAAAAAAAGCAACAAAACAAATAATAACAGCCTCCTATTGACAGAATAAATCCTCTCAATAGGTGAACATACAGTCTAAGCTGCAGCAATTCAGATGACTACTGTGGCAGACACTGTCGACAGCTAGGACACTGAAGGCCATGGCACCTTATTACTGGAGTGCAGAGGTGGCTGCTGCCACTACTTTGCTTATTAACTTGCTGCTTCTGAAAAAAGCTCTAATACTAAACTGAAACTTCTAAGAAACACACCCCTACATTATGTCAAGATATCAACCAGAACAATTCGCCTCTTAAATGAAGAAACCAAAAGCAGCTAACAGACAGAAGAAAAAAAAAAGCTTTAAGAGACAACCTTCCAGCTGCCTACTGCATCCTTGCTAAAGCATGAGTGTCTGCCAGCTCAGCGGAGTCCTGGAGTCCTCTAAGAAACACAGAACTTTTGAGCAGACCCAGGAAGGGCTGTGCCTTTCAGCATGCTTTCCCTTCTTTCTCAAACTGTTACGTTTCCAGCTGCTCACCAAGACGTTCTGGGCCTCATCTCCTACCTGCCACACAGCACAGTGGGGAGCAATCTCTCAGCCAAGCATGCTTATCCACTTGCTCTCATTTGAAAACAGCATAAAACATGCTGGGAAAACAAGAGACATTTGCCACAAAAGCATTTAATCGTCCAATGTTTTCAAATGAATGATCTTTAAGCTTGCTGCTGGGGCACATAAATCTGCCCATTTGGATTTTGGCAAGTGTGTATTTGTGCTATGGTCTTCTCTTTGTTCTGCACCCATAAATGTTTTTTCCATGTTCAAGGGCCCAGAGAGCATATGCCTTGTTTAAGCACTTGCTAATAACCTTGTTATCTCTGTGTCTCAGATCCAAACCATAACTACTTACCAGAGAAATCTGATGGCTTTTAATTATATTTACTTGCTGGAAATAAGGAGAGGCCAATATTACAGGGATACATACTTAACACAAACAACTTTCATTTGTAGCATAGGACACATGCTACAAATAGGACATATCATTTGAGAGCTTCTGATACCAGTTACATTTACATGGCAGGGTATATAAGGACTAATTATCAGTCACAATATTCCATTTAGAAATAATAATATTTCTTATATTATTTATTTTTCAAAATCTCAGCACATTATCATATATACATATCAATAAAAGCATATATGAGACAGTGGATGATCGTTCTAAAGGAAAAAAAAAAATCAAAAAAATATTTTGGCTCTGTAGGATTTTTATCTGTGAAATTTGCAAAAAAAAAGTAAAGCTATCGGTACCATGTGTTGCAGCCCTTGCTTGGAAGAATCTGTGATTTCATTCAGTCCAAATACATTTTTTGACAGTGAGTTTAAACATTAAAGGTGTAAAGAATACACAGCCCATATAAAAGTTAAGGTCAAAAGTATTTCAACCTTTCAGACACAAATGGATCATAATAAAAGTTCATACTAAGTTTATTCAAATTTAATCCACCTTTTTTCTCAACTTTCTGTCACCTTCTGTAAAGTCATTCACAAAGCAATAAAGGCCAAATCTTGTACTCAGTATGCCTCCTGTCTAAGTAGATTACATGCTTCTGAGTTTCCTAAGGGCAGCAATGAAGAAGTATCTACTTTCTCACCACCCAATAAATCTGGAATTACTCCAAAGCTGTAGGGATTCAAGACAGCCCATTAACTAACTGCATTCCTATTCTCATTCATCTATTCCTAAAAAAAATTTAAAAATTAATGGAGGCACAGTGAATGTCCGTAACATGTAGGAAATAGGAATTTCATACATGATGTGTCGGAAACCTGGTTCTTCCTTTGTACATCACACAAAAGTCTGGGTAATGTCTAGCTAAAGACTATCATGGCAAGGCAGAACCAGTAGTTTAATACAAACAAACTCTTCAATATAGATAATGAGAGTAGTCCCAATACTGCAGGAAGACTTAGAAAGAACACCACAGAACTTGTAAAAACAAAATAATTATTTCAAGAGAAATAACCTGAATTTCTACCATCTGTTTCTGTAGCCATTTAATGATGCTCCATGATAAAGCCTCCACGTTTACAGAAATGTGCATAGGTGTTTATTAGAAAGAGAAGAAAATTAGGCATCTAGATATACATGTGACATTTTTCAAACATACACATATACAAAAACAGTTTGAATGTTCTAATTGAAAGATTTCAGCTATTTGAAACAAGGTAACAATTTAAAAAGCTATTTTTAACTAGCTATGTACAACACACTTCTCCTGGTATAAATTTACGTGAATTTTTTAATTCCTTTTTAAATGCATAAATTTTTAACTCATCAAGATTCCTATACTGTCAGGAAGCCTTTAAGAAACATTTTAATTAGCAACAGCTGTTGAAAATTATGTCCTATATCAATTATAATTTGTGCACCTTAAAACAAATTCCTTAATCCCTTCTGCAGAGGAATGCCATCACCTCAGTTAGCTACTGTACAAAATTGCATACATTATAATTCAGCAATGATCTGTAGTGGAAATTTCTGTTCATCAAATCAATTTACACTATATTAGTGCTCTATGATAAATTTCAGTTAAAATAGTTTTGAATTGAAATGGGATAGTACTATTCTGTGATAGAATAAATAACATGAAAACTATGACAGTTTTCAAAAAAAATAATTCTCTAAGATAATTATTTTGTTACAAATATGTCATTCACACAAGAGTTCTTGCTGACTTAAAATGTCAGACTTCAGTAAAAATCCCACGGGAAATCATGTGCCTCAATATAGTAACTGCACTGCTTGGACACAGATGCCTGATCAGGTACCAATATTTAAGAAAAAGATGAAAGGAAAAAAAACCTTGACAATCCTTACAACAGATATAAAAGAAATAAAAGCAGCCAACAAGAACCAGGAAGGACTGACAGAAATAATGCTATCATCTGGTAAGCAGATGGATAGTAGCAGAGACTGTATTATGTAGAAAATAAACCAAGAAATTACACTAACTGAGAATGTTGGAAAGAAAGAAAGAGAGAGAAGGAGAGAGAGAAAGAGAGAAAGAAAGAGAGAAAGAGAGAAAGAGAGAAAGAGAGAAAGAGAGAAAGAGAGAAAGAGAGAAA
>WTSP01000013.1:23972-39140 GCA_025331215.1 Actenoides lindsayi | reverse complement strand
AAAAAAAAAAAAAAAGAAACATAGTAAAAAAAAATTTACCCCTTGACCACCAAAAAAAAGGCGTTGGTTTTATGGATTATTCCGAACCCCCCCCCCCCCCCCCCCCCCCCCCCCTTAATAATGACATGTCTGTGTCATTTGTTCCATTTGCCAAATCTCATTTGCAAAGTCCGAGTGCAGGTTTTCAGCAAAGGTGACTAAAAGGCTACTATGGCCTCCCCTTCAATTATTAGCTCTGCCCTTTACCATGTTTACAGTCCCAATCACTTAACCTACAGGCAAATGCAAAGGCTGCAGTCTCCATTCAGACAAAGACTGCATCTGCCCCTGTCCTTTTCTCCTGTCTTACCTCTGAAATTAGTCCTCTCCCCATAGGGGTACACATTCTCTATAAATTACATCTATACTCTAAATCTGCCTTCTCATCAGACAAATCATATTTCTCCATTGTACATTCAAAGTCACAATGTTGGTAAATGGATATTAGTAAAAAGTAATGTTTGGAATTGCAGAGACTAACGTCAGCAAGTGTGCTGTGTATACAAAATGCCATGACGGGTAACACATTCATCATCTCAGGTGTGTATTTGTGGTGGCCTGACACAGTGGAAGTTTGAGAAAAGAACAGAGCTAGCTGTCCACCAAAATATTTTCCAAGATCAGCAACAGTAAAATTAACAATTTGCTTTACTGGGAAAAACATGCTTCCATGTGCATACTGCAACTGCTACTGAGGAAGCAGCTGTGATACAGGAATGGAAGGTCCAGGAAAAACTCCAGAGCCAAAACAAACACTGACATATTCAGTGGAGATAATTCTTCAGACCATGATGGGGCAACTGGGAAGATGAGCATTTTCAAATTCCTTGGTATTAGTAAGCAACGCACAAAATTTAGGAATATCAATATAGCAAATGCTACATCTTGATTTTAGGCAGTGGGTAGTTCTCACTGGTTGGCAAATGAAGATGCCACTGCTACTTTTTATCTACCACAAGAATTTTGTTACATTGCAAAAATACAATTCTCTGTGTTGTTCCTCTGTCTATTTATATACCTATACATTTTTAAGCACAGGTTACACTATACAAGCTTTATGGGGCTCCTATTAATAAGGTACAGAATGTGTCTAAAATTCCATCATTTCCAATAATACAGAGGAAGAAGAATCATTTATAGCTCATTTAGAACACAGACTTCTGAATGCTGTTGGAGTTGCATGTTAGAGCTGCTACTACAGCTAACAGAAATTTGGTTTACCAAACTCTTTCCATTACAATTTTTATAACTGCCTTTTAGAAGCACCCTCATAGTTCATGAGCTTTTGAGATCAAAGAAGCGAGGGGAATTCCAACGGTTGGAAGCATGATTTTTGTTGTTATTGTTGCTCCAACAAATTTAGTTCAGCTTTTGTTGAAAGGCAAACATACACTATTTCCCTCCTCTGGATTTGTTGACATTCTTGCACAGTGAAGAAATAAACACAAACCCTTCTGAGGTTGGGTCTGGATTGCCAAAACATGAACAAGGCACAGTATATGTAGACCGGTGATAATAAGGTAAGCTGAATAAAGGAACAAGATACAAACAAGGAAATGATATGATTGAATGTCACCTTTCCAATACTCCCTGGGCTAAAGCAAGCTGGGATGGTTACCTTCTTATGAACCCTTATACACAGTACATGGCTCAAAGAATTTCGTGTACATCTTCTGTATTCCTGGTGGCACCATGTGAGGCAGATGCTAATCTCATTCACAACAAAAAGAAAGAAAGTACAGATGGGTTTGGTTTCTTTTTGCCAATTTTCAAGCCAGACTTAGGCTCAGCAAAGCATATCTTCTTTTCCTTACAGTCTCTTCCTGATGGCTAACTACTGTAACTACTGCTGAAGCTGCTCTAGCATCAGTCCATGGCAAATTTTGGAGTTTGGACACTGCATTTCATGATTCTGAAAAGCAACACTTTAGAAATCAGTATTTTTATCTTCTGCTTTTTGAAACATCCTAACACTGTCCAGACCCATCCCCAAAATATACAAAAATATTTACAAGATAACTACATTAAGAAAGTGATTATCCTAAATACTATTTTTACTTTTAAATCTAGTCTTATAGGTTAGCAATTGTATGACTTAAAATATGCAAATAATTTAAGCAATCTGATGTCTACCTGATATACCTATCTTCTTGCTTGAACAAGCTCTGCTAGTCTAACCAAAGGGTTTCTAGCCTGATAAACTAGAAAACAAAAAGCAAAAAAAAAAAAAAAAGGAGGGGGGGGATGTTTTTTGGTTTTGAGTAGTGCTCCCCGAGTTGGGCTTTATGGTGTCAGGTGAGAATTGTACCAGTGCAAAGGAAATGACAGAGTGACCAGGAGCCTGGACAGCAGGTTTTGGACTGCCCTTTGTGCAACAGCTAGCCTATAGATCTGTACAGGCACCTCATCAAACATCAGCCTTTCTTATCTTTTTGACACCTAATGATTTTTCAAAATAGGTTTTTTTGTATATCATAAAACCTAGTTTGAGTATCTCTTTACAGTTTTCCAGAACTGATAAAGGCAGGATGTGCTTTAATGTTCTTCTGTATTTATTGCAGTAGATTTTGCAGAGAGCGAATGACTCCACCTTGAAATTACACTGTATGATCTTCCCCATTTCATTTGCTTTCATTAAATTATATTGAAGATGTCACCTCAAAAGGGCTTCTTTCATTTACAATAATTGTTTTTTTTCTCCAATTTCTCCCTCAAACTTTCTGAAACATAATTCAGTGGCAAATGTGTTCCATTACTTACAGTATTTGAAGAGCTGAAAGGAAAAAAAGATGAGATGATGGACTCATATAAATCTTCACTCTAAAGAGCTAAATTGAGTACTAGATACATAATTAAGCTAACAAGAAGAGTGGACATAAATTTTAAAAAAAGAAACCTGAAGCATTATAGTGTCCATTGACAATCTGAGAGATCTATGCAGTGTATGCTTTCAAGTAATTTTCTAAACTGCTTATCAATGAATGCTTCAATATGTAGTTAGTCAGACACAGGCTGACAGGGTCTCTGAAATATCACCACATCCTCTCTCAAAAAGCTAATGAACAAATGAAATAAATTGTTAACCTTACCAATTGTGCTCTTCCCTAGCAATGGATATGCTAAAGAGGGCACAGGAGCTTCTAAAACTAGTTCTAGCCAGCTGAAAAATAGAGATAGGGAAGGAAAGAAGGGAGGAATTGCAGTCTGGAAGCAAGGTTAATGATGGATCATAAAGATCAAGAATAATGGGAAATTCACTGGATTAATGTAAGGAAAAAAAGTGTAGGCCAGAGAGATACAGAGAATGGTGTTCAGTAGCATGCATATACCATTTTTAGCTGTGAGAAGACAAAAAAAGCTGATTGTACATTACACGATTCAGATAAAAAGCCACGTGAATCCTAAAATATTTGAATTATTATGACTTAAGCCCCATAACTGTTCTAAAACAGAGATAATGAGTACAGGTAATGAGCTCCCAGCTGGGGCCTCCTGAAAAAGATCATAGCCATGTCAGTTGTCCATCACAACTCTCCTACTGAAGCTAAGCTTCTTGTCTGAACTCCAAACCACATGAGTTATGATGTATTAGACTATAAAGGTAAAGGACTTGTTACACTGTCTAAGGTAGCTCACCTGAATGTGATTGAACAGTTTAGGAAGAAATAATTTGAAAACTTGGTGCAGCTGAAAAAATATTAACCCCTGGTAAAAGATGTATTATGAACAGTTTGAGCAGGTGTGGGCCAAAGATTTGAAGTGTGCACAGATGAAGTCAAACAAGGCCAGGTATTTGTGGCCAAAGACCAAGGCAGGCCCAAGAAATAATGAGGCTAGTTTTGCAAGACACATCTATGGCAGGATAGTGATTACACCAAGAGGGCTGTGACACCAAAGGGACATTGCAAACTACTTGTTGTCTTTAGTTCACAGAAAGTCAGAGTGAGTCAATATTCAAATTAATCCAATGTTTCTTTATTTCACATATTCAAATGTCTTTCCAAGTGGGGATCCTTTCAACATATGAGCAATTCATATGACTTCATGGCTCAGGGAGGATAAAAAGGCAGTTTGCTTCTAACAAGGCACTTCATAAGCTGAATGGATACCACAGTGACAGCTGAATGAAGGCATTCTTACTTCTGTCATGCGAAACAAGTCTGTGATGTTTGGAAAAATATACATGTTTAGCATTCTTCTATGACATGTTCACATTCTGATTGTTACTTCTGACTTTTAAAGAACCCTTGCATGCATTCAGTTTTGTAGTATGTAGATGCGTGTATACGCAGTATACACAAGTGACTATTTCTGCATATTATTTATATATAAGACGATTTGGAGGTTGTAATGTATTTTACTGTACATTAGCTGTATATCATATGGATTAAATCTATAATAAGATATGTGACAGTTTGTCTTATGTGCCATATGTATGCATTAAATGATCACATACAGTACAAACTCATATATGCATTTATATACTGAATATGTGTCTACCATGCACAAATGCTTAGCAGAAAGAAAGATGCTTAAGTTGCAGTCAAGTACTCAAAAAATTTAAGCATAAAGTTTTCCATACTGCTTAGTTGGGCATGTGAACTTCCACTAAAGGATTTGCTGACACCAGCATACTGAGCAGGAAATGACCTAAAGTAGCTAGAAACATGAACAAAAGGGTGAGACTTAGGTACTGTTAGACGGCATTCAGATGCTCACTTCATGAAAAATCTAATATTAATTAGAGCAGCAACCAAAAGCCTGATCCTCTTCCCCCACTGAAACCTTCAACATGAATCTTTGTCTTTCCCTGGGTTACAGTAACTCATATGAGCCAGCACAAACGAGAACAGGTTCACCAGGAAATACTGAGAGAATTTCAGTTCAGACTAACTTGACAGGACTTTCCTGACAAATACATCCTGAGGAAGCCAGTATGGGCATCTCACAGGGGTGTTTTGTCCCCTGGGGTGTCTGGCTGCACTTTGTGTGTTGTTGCACATGCTCTGAGCAGGGCTATCAGATAGGACTTCATGGCTAAAAAAGCTGAAAGACAGCTTTTAATTTTGGTGTGAGGGAGGCACATAGCTGCAGGGTTTTTCAGGACCAGTTTAAGACATGATGGGAGTAAAGGTGGCTGGGGAGTGCGGCCAGTCTACTACAGATTTAATAATAATTTTGTGAACATCAGAAGTTCTTAAAGCTTGTCTCAGATGACAACAATGATATTTAGGTACCAAAGTCTCCTTCATAAATTTAGCCCTTTTTACTTGTATTTGTTCAGTATGTGTCTATTTTATAGCTTCTCTTCTATGTACAGTGCTACCCTTTACAGAAGATACATTATTTTCATTTAATCTTTTGCTATATGCCTTTTATCACTAGATATTCGATTGTTTCACAAGCTGACACATTACCGAATTTATCTCCACATACTTTTGTAGGGAGAGAACTCGCTTTCACAAACCAAAGCTCAAAAAGATTTAATCCAAAGCTATCCACTCATTTAAGTTCCCACTCTGGCTAACTGAATTGTTATCTATAGAGGTGTCCAAAACAGGGCAACTATAAACTTCCTTTGCTCAGCCCTTGTGCAAAACAGACTACAAGACACTGAATTAGCAAATCAGGAACATGCAGTGAGTAACCACTTCTGTAAACTGTGGTTTATGTGACTTGCCCAACATCACATAGGAATTTTGTGGCAGTGGCAGGGAAGACATCCATGCTATTAGGATCGTTCTCCCTTAATCATACATTATCCACCTCTCCATTCACTATTCCCTTTTTAATTTCTAAAATTAATGGTTCAAAAGATTAGGTGCTTCACAAAGTCTGAGCATGCTCCATGAAGACCTTCCCTTTGAAAGTGATTGGGGTGGAGCTCATGTCATCTACCTTAAGCTATTTAAAATGTAGATGTGTAGTCAAAGATAATTTTCTGGCCTTCCTCTGTAATCAGTGGCATAAGATAGGCACCTCCAAAAGGGTGACTAATCCTATACTGAAAGCCTGTCTAAGGCTGAATGAATTGCCCTCTGGAAGTGTTTAGATGTATCCATTAACTACAAAGAGTACCTAGATGACTAGATACTAAAATTTTCAATGGCTCAAGTTGAGTAAGATGAAGCTTGACTTTTGTGCTTTACCATGTACCTGAGTCCTATGAACAGCATAAGAGTTAGTAAGTACTATAACCTTCCATAACTGCAGTTTCAAAAATAACCCAGGTATTTGTCTGACACCTGCAGTGGCCTTCATGGGTAAGCAAACATTATTAGTTATCTACCTAGACATTAAAGAACCAGAAGTCTGGGAAAGTGCAGTAAAGTCAATACCAATGCTAAATTTTTGTTAGAAAACTGGATTTGTACAGAGCTTTTCAGTAATACAGGATACTAACAAAAAAGTGGCCCCGAGAGATACAGGCAATAAAGTTAAACAAGTATACTTACTGCCTTAGCAATCAGTACAGAGGAAGTCTCTCAGCAGGTAATGTCCAAGTGAAACAACAGTTCAGAACATCAATTTACCAATTATGAAGCCAGCAGAGAAAAAGAGCAATTGAAAATCAGCATATGATCCCATATTTATAAACATCACTAAGCCACTCTTTGATTAGTGAGCAGAATCTGATAACTTCCTATGATAAATGAGGCATACTTTATATCATCAAAACAGTGCCACAACAGTTGCTCTGAAAACTGTTGTAGTTTTAAAGTGCTTTCACAGTGGAAGCTACACTGTGTAGAATAATCTTTTTGGAGTAGGTTGAGGAAGACAAAGTGCTCCACATAAATGAAGGCATCTATTAACACAGAGCAAATTGCAGGTTCAAGATCCAAGGGCAGACTCTCTCAAAAATTAGTCTTCATTCAACTACATTATTCCACTGAGGTCATGCATCCTTACAAGTTGAAGTAAGGTAAACACAAACAAAGAAGACTTGGTCTAATAGATTGTTATATTTTTATAAACTTGATTTTCTGCCCTAATATGAGAATGCTATACTTCTGCATATTTGTTTTAAGCTTTGCTACTTTTGTATTATTAAAAGGAGGACAAAATCAGTACCTTGTGCTTTTCAAGAAAGCCGCTTGTATTTTCCATTATGATAGGAAGCTTGTAACCCAGAATTCAGAGAACAGGTATATAGAGAGAGAACAGACAGACATGCAGAATAAAGAAAGCAAATTAATCAGATTGACAGTTTTGACCCTCAAAATAGACAAATTATGTTTATGTATTTCATTCACAGAGAATACCTACCTTCTATATAAATATATTTTCCTCCTATCTTTACTCTGCAGCTGACTGATGAATGTGGAAAAAAAAACACAAGTAAACATCCCAAAACAAAACCAAAACCAACCAAAAAACAAACAAACCAACCAACAAACAAACCAAAAAAACCCATCACCCCAACCCAGGAAAAGAGAGGTTTACATCACCTCCAAGATTACAACGTAAGTTGGTAGTCTGGCTTCTTCTAAAACTAATGCTCAAAAAATGTCTAGCAACCATCTAAACTACAAATGAAATGGTTTAAGTTGACAGAGGCAAACATGTACTCAGGCAGACAGGAACGAGAATGAAATAGGAAAAATCCGGTTAAAGATAAACACATCTTTAAATAAAGTGCATTTGAGATGTATGCCATCTTACACAGGAAAATTTTCTTTCAATTTTAGTGTCTTTTATTCTTCTCCGCATGGTATCACGACTTACGTTTCATAGCATTAAATTATAATTACATGACAGTTTTATTATCCTTACCAGGGTAAAACTTACTTTCTGATTTTTGGTTTCGGAAGTTTACTTTTCTTATGTTCACCTCACAAAGCCACCTCAAAATCTGTTAAGATACACATGGCTTTTTTTTATTTATTTCCCTTTCTGTGAGGTTACAACTTTCCTCGCAAGACATTAATAACCTTATTAAAAGTTTTAGACCATTGAAAATTCCTCAATAAATCATGTGAAATCGAAATTGAACAATCCACTGTGTATTCTCATTTCTCTGCATGGCAGACAGCTCTAGTGGAGTGTACAAGAACTAGAAACAAGGAACTCCCAGATATAATTCATCCCTGTCCCACTAACTGACTTTCACACTCTGCACTTCTACAGATTTTACGCTGTCTAGTCATGCCCTACTTATTTTCCTGAGGCATGTAAATACTATCACCCAAATACAGCTAAGGAAAACTAAGCATGCTTATCATTTGTCTGAGGTCACAAGTCAGTATCGTTATCATTATTAAAACACGTGCACATTAAGTGCATTTCTGGATAGGTCGAGACAAAAAAAGGCGACTGGTGGGTCATTCTGGTGCCTGTTTGAGCAAGTTCCATAAAGGTGATCAAAAAACTTTACTTTCAGATAAGGTTTGCCAAAAAATGGAATTTCCAAAATCACTACTTAGCTGTTGACTTTTATATTTAAATGTAACACATAAGCATAAGAAATTGTTTATGAAAAATTCTCATTTTTATTGCAAGAATTTTGCAGGTCCATGGAAAACTTACAACCATGGAAGGTAAAATACCATCACCAGAATGTGCATGAAAACTGTACTGCACTCAGTTCTATGTAATTTTTTTTTTAATGGGAGACACAGGCCTGAACTAGTTGTTAAAAAAAAAAGACCAAAAGAAAATTGATCTGCTATAAAGTTTCAGAGAACTCTGCATGACATTTGTCTGTATTATGGTATCTTACTTACTTGAAAATTACACTGAACTGTATTTGTTTAGTACCTACACTCTATAGAGGATGCTTCTGCTCTGTGTTAACACAAATAACTTCATGCATTTGTTTTCCCCTCTACTCCCACTTGGTTGGTCTTTCTGTTCATCCTGAAATCATTTGGCTCTTAATCTGTTGTGTCCTGTGTGATACTTGAGGAACTACTAGCATGGTAACACTACAGAAGAAGACAGAAAGTCACCATCTTTTGAGTATCATAACACATAAGAGAAACAACAGAAGTGACAATAATAGTTCAGTTACCTATGCACATGACTGGGTACCAACACATGCAACATTCAGTTCTAGTCTTCAGTTAGTGTATGGCCTTAAAAAAACCCTTTTTCTTGAATCATCCTTTCTGTCATTATTTGTAAGGACTTACCTACATACTAAATATAGCAGTCAGATGGTCTAATTAAGGCTTGTACCATATGGGTGATGTTAAAGCTTGCAAATATTAATTTTTTAATTAATTAAAAAGTTTTTTGAGGGTGGGTCAATCAAGAGGTACTACTCTGTGATTGTCACTGATTTTTATTAATTACAATTTTTGTAAAATATATCTCTGAAAAAAAAATCTATGAAAACTTACAACTCTCTACTGAAATCATTACACATTTAGCAATGTCGGAGTCTTCTCTCTGCATGTAAAATGCTAATTTTTCATCAGTATAAGAGGAAATCACCACTGACCAGTAAGATTCTTTCCCTGTATTACTAAAACTGTTTTTCTTTAACGTATCTTCTCAGTCTGATTCTACATTATATTAGTGCTTCAGATTTGCTCCAGCTTAACCTAAGTAATGTTCTTTCCTTAGATGGTGTAGTATTACACACATCTATTACTCATTTTATTTACTCCTTTGGAATGAAATTGGTCTCTACCCTCCTGGAATTGTAGATAATTAACTCTTTAGACATAAGGTTAGTGTTTTGCCAGACGAAAAGCTCTTCCTGAAAGTGAACAAATATGTACAAAGATTATTAGAAAATGTATGCAACCATTTTGACCCTTGAGACTAAGCTGACAAGCCAGACCAGAAAACAAATTATAATGTATGAACTCTAGCTCAAAAAGGAACAACTTATTTGATAGTTCACTAATACATCTCACGCTCAAGGAAAAGTAAAAATATGTAGAAGAACGTGTTCCACCATTACCAAAAAAGCACTGTCTTTTAAATCTAAAAATTTAACACAAAAAGCACCACTGATTCTAAATAAGCTTTTTTCTTACCCCCTCCAACATACATACCAAATGCCTGGTAGTCTTGAATGAAAAAGCACTTTTATAGCTTCATATAGATTTTTCTCTGGGTATGCTCATCCAAGAAGAGAAGTATTAGACATCTCACATGATCCCGTGTGGGTCATACACAGTTCATTGAAGATAAGCAGCTGATCTCCAAGAGCTTTTCCAGTCCAAACCTACATGCTGAGCATTTTCAGTTTTGCTTCACCAAGGCTTAAAATATACAGCAGTGTACTCAACCGTAGAGCAGTAGAGATGTTCAGAGTAATACTCAAATCACTGTGCTGACTAGGTGCAATAAGAAACTACCAGAGGGAGGGAGGGAGGGAAGAAGGGAGGGAATATGGTAATGCTAGGTCAGTATCAGATAGATGAAGTCTCTAATCTAATTCATTACCCTGCACTCTAATATAAAACCTGAGAGAATAATTGAATGTTTCTCTCACTGGGGAGGGGCCTCTGACTGTCAGGATAGGAAGAACTCCCTCCATATCTGTACAAATAAAGGGATAGTTATGGTCTTTCTACCTCTGCCTCATGTATGAGCTGATTGAAGAGAGGTAGACAGAGTAGACAGAAACACTATGTTAACTGCTGTGGCACTGAGACATGGACAGTGAAAGATGGAAAAAAAACAGGAAGGAAAGCAAAAGCAATAAATACATTTAAATAATAACAGATTTGTAACATAACTGTTTCATCATCAAACAGTACTCTGTGTTATATGTCAACAGAGCATACAAATGGTTGTGGTAAAATTAGGACCAGCATGAATTACACTGGCAAAGAATATTTCTCAAGATATTTTTGCCTAAAAGGTCAGCCCCAGAGCATCAGGGACAACTATGTGAAGAAGGAGAATTATCTGTACCTTCTCCCTTGCAGTTTGCTACATCCCTGGCTACAACTTGCACAGAACAGTATAACTTTGTCAAGTTTGGGTAAGGTTTATGTGAAAAACTTAAGGAAGCTGCTTCAATGAAAAAGAAATAGCAATGGCATCAGCTTTCTTGGTGTGAGATCACTGGGCAGATAAGACAATGATAAATCCAGGTATCCTTGAGATGGTGGGTAATACTTGAAGTACTTAAATGAACATAAGACACATTCTCAGAAGAGACCAAATCTAGAACCCAAGAACAAAGAAGTCCTAATCTTGCAGAAAAGCAATGGGGCACAGATTCTTGTTCTACTTAGCAATGAGGAAATTGCATACAATGTGAAACCCTGGTACATAAACACTGCAAGCATGTATGCTTTGTATTTGTTGGCTTATATTTGGATAGGGATTTTTTTTCTGTGCCACGCAATGTGTTATATTAACACTTGACCTTATCTGCAAAGGACTTAGTGCTTTTTCTATTACTGCATCTTCAGCTGAGCATTTCTTACCCCACCACACTTCCAATGTGTGATGAGACCTGAGCATTCCTCACACTTTTGAAGAATAACATCTTTATGAAATCTGCATAAAAATAAATCCCCTTGAGTTTATTCATGTTACAGAGGCTTAGTCCTGCAGAAAACTGCCTTTTTTCCTTTATTGCTTTAGAAGGTACAGTCTTTCCCTGCTGAGAACATTTGGATTTGCAGGTGGGTGGGGCATGGCCTTGCTATGTTTTGGATGCATTGTTCTCCAGGGGACACACTGACAAGCACATACATGCTCTGGGGACTGTGATTATTTCTGGTTGTCACAGGAGGTCATAGTATAAAAAAATCCTCATATATTTTGAGAAAAGATATCAAGATATCACTCATTCTCTTTCTGACCAATAAAAATATGTTGTGGCCACACTCCTAGTGGCTGCTCCTCTGAAATCAAATCAGGGCTTACAGTGATCTAATGGTTACATAGGCCTTGTGGCAACTCTCTGCATAAGCAAGATTTTGGCAGCCCAAGAGAGTAATACCAACTGAAGATCTTCCAATTGCTAGAAGCGGTTCACAGGTTTTGTCTTCCTGAGGTGTAATCTCAGTTCTTTTCACTAAAGGCTCGTGACATCACAGCCAACATCCCCTGCCACTTGCTCAAATACGCACAGATACAGATACAGTTACAGTAACATGGCTGTTAAAACTCTGAGATCTTAGGGGTAGAGACTGACATTTTATGATATGGATGTGAAGGGTCTACTATGAAACCAGGCTCTGCTCTGGGACCTCTGGGCAATGCTGCAAGATTAGCACTAAGTACAGAGGTGTCATCTTATTATCTGAGCAAATGACAGTAACACCTTCATTTTCCTACTGTTTCTTCTTCAAATTAACTTTGTTGCCTTGGCTTAGCTTTATGTCTTCCTCCTGTAAACATAGATTTTATTCCTTATTTGCTTATTTTATAGCTCTCAGGAGATACATTTGCATGTAGCAAATGGTCATGAAAAAGTTTAATTGAAAAAGCAAAAAAAAATTAATTTCTCAAAAAAGATGGATGAGCACTAGACCTAATAAACAAAGAAGCAGATTAAATATATACATATATGTATGTCCCTTTCTGGTCCCTCTTTACAGTAGGCAAACTAAGATAAGGTAATGAGATGCAAGTTCTGACTCCCCAACTACTTGGTCTAAATGTAGGCAAGGATTTTAAGCTCATTTGACTTCCCTTTCAAGGTTTCAAATGAGTTCACAAAGATACACTTAAAATGAAAAAAAAGTTATTACATAGCACTTCAATCATACTACAAGACCCTTTTACTAACTGCATAAGCAAAGTTTAATTCTCAAAATTCAGTATCAAAAGTTAACATTAAATGAACAGAAATTTAAATATTTGAATAGATAGTAACACGAAGAATTTAGAATTATGTAGTTTGCTTTGTTCTTGACTCCCTCCACCCCCCCACCCCCCCATTTCTGTAGTTACAAGACTTCCAGCTCCTTCTTACTGCCACAACACCTCTCTGCCATTAAAGGCATTAATTTCTTTTTTTTCAAGGGGGGGAGGGGAGGCTAAAAAGAGAAGAAAGTGCTAGATGTTCACAGGAATGGTTCCTCTGGTATTTTAATTTTTATTGCCTATTTAAAGCTTTGGACGATGAGTTTCTTCTCCTGGGGAATTAATGTCACATCAGCAAACACAGTGAGCTTGATGTAAGTAGTATGGAGATATTTAAATGTCCAAACAAGAATCAGTTTCACTGTTGAATGGGGTGTAACTGTGCTTTGTGACTTAACACAAGTTATCCAGGTAATTGATGGCAGTATCAAAACTTATATTTTAATACTAATAAATTTGCAGCTCTCTGTAAAAGCAATTTCATGTAAAAGCTCATATCCACATTTCCAGATGTTCTAAACATAAAATGGCCACGTGAGAAGTACACAAAAGTTCTCCTGTTTCAGACCTATTAGCAAAATACACCATTTAATCAGTAATCTACAATATTAATAGTTCTAAAATAGTGTCTTATTTTTTAAACCTTGACTATTACAGTCTTTCTGATTTATATTCCATGTAATATGCTAAATTAATATTTTTACACAATCCCAACAGATACAATTTCCCTAGAATAACTTTCAGTGTATCAAATGGGAAAACCAAAAGCCAAACACAGGAAAAAATCAGGACATTTCAACAAGACTTTTTAGGGTACAATCACATTCCCCGTGGAGAAGATTTTCCCTTGAGTACCCTTAAATATGAATTAAATTTCAGTGGCGAGCACCAGTAAAAAACAGGGAAGAGATTACAAGTGATTTTTTAGTTTCTCAGCCAAAATTCCAGTGACCTGCTTCTGTTCAGTCTTAGCAGGCCGGGTTCAGCAACCGTAAAATCCATAGAATCCAAGTAAATTTACTCCACTCCAAGCACACTTACTCTTAAAAAATCTAGTGCCATCGTAGCACTTAAAATTATTACATAATTCTTTTCCTTCTTTTTACAGTCGGCGTGCATGGCATGTGGAAGCACGCACAACGTAAGGGGCAAAGTCCCCGTAAAGAAATTTCTCAGGAGCCAATCCAGAGCCCGCAGCAGTCACCCCGAATATTTTCTAGGCACAAAACCACAGGCAGTCAAGTCCGGCTCAGAGTAAAGGCTAACAAAAAAAAAAAAAAAAAGCATCCCCCCTGCCCACGCTGGAAGATCGATGCTCTCCTACCTCCCACGCTTATAGCCAAAGCACGGGTTTGATCCTAAGGGGCTCTCCCTCCCAGAGAAACGAAGCGATCTTCGGAGGGGCCCGGAGTCCGGCCCGGCGTTCCTCGTCTCGGCCCATCGCAGCCCTCCCGTAAGAAACCCGGGACTTTTTTTCCCAGCGCGTTTGAGGGGCTCCAAGTCCGCCCCGGCCGTCGGCACTTGCAGGCAGGACCCGCCGGAGCCGCCAGCCTTTCCTCCCGGCCCCTGCCGAGTCTCACCTTCTTAACACGGGGCACTTCCAATGTTCGCCTCGGTTTAGACGGGGGAGATTGAAAGTCAGGAAGAGCTATCTTCCCCTCACTGAAAATGTTGCCCTGGAGTCAGAAGAGCCAGAGCGAACTGGGGAGAGACAGATCCAGAGGGAGGGAAGGCGGGAGGGAGGAGGGGGTGAAGCGCCCCTTCCCTCCGCACTCGCCGGCCTGCTCCCTCCGGCCCCGCAGGTGAGCCCCGAAGTTGCAGCTCCCGGGAGCGGCACAGGTCCGGGGCAACACATACTCCCCTCAGAACAACAACAACAACAAAAGTATAAAAGAAATTCATCCCATATCGCACTCCCTTTTCTTACACGTACCCACGCACTTTACCTGGTTTTATGCCGTGTTTTTAGCAAATTCCTTCCAAAGGGAGCCATGATCCCAGAGCCAGAAGCATAACATCAGCGATCCCCAAACAATTCGAGGGTGTTCCCTTCTCCCCTATTTTTTTTTCCCTGAGCGCCTTCCAGCTTGTTAATAGTCACTGAGCGTAGCGATGAGCTGGAAGTTGTGCAATTTACTGCTAACTTTGAACTCCGGCTTGTTGCTGCTGCTGCACCTTTGGAGTGCTGCCCAGCTGCAAACTTCAAGTTGAAGGAGGCGGTTAGGAGCAGGAAAAAGAAAGGGAGGGAGGGAGGGGGGGGGGGAGGGGGGGGCACCCGTGATGGCTCCTTTGGTGAGCAGTTCTGCGTTCGGAAGGGAGAGGGTGAGAGCCAGAGTGTAAACT
>WTSP01000013.1:0-17691 GCA_025331215.1 Actenoides lindsayi | reverse complement strand
TTTAATTCCTCTTATTAAATATAAAATATATTTGCTTTTCATAACAGTTTTTGCAGCATCCTGCAATAGTAATTTGTGGTTATATTCATTGATATTAGTGTCTGAGTTAGTAACAATTCTGATGGTTGTAGCATCTAAGTCAAAGAGAACAATTTTGATGAACTGATAACAATTTAGACGAACTGATAACAATTTAGATGAACTGAGCTGTCTGTCCCAAGCTTCCATACCTATGTCACCAATCACTGATGTAGAGTTACAAAACCTAAAATTGGTCTGAGCACACCTCCAGAAGCCCTAGCTCAGACCGCATGCATTGCTAAAGGTACACTGGAAAAACATCAGGTACACCAAAGAAACTTCCTGTTACTGGAAGGGTTTAAAAGCTGAAGAAAAAAGACAAAAAGAAAATAATTTTCTTTATTTAAAAACATGACAAAAATACTTTTCTGATACAAATATAATACAGGGTTCTAAATATCTTTAATAAAACTTCTATATAGCATTTTTTCCTTTCAAAAGACATATGCTAAATTTGCATAATGAACTATAACCTACTCCTATGTTCTGAAAAAGCTGCTTATTCTTATTCTGCCTACATCCAATTATAAGAATTGACAGTCCTTGCAGCACTAAGTGAGAAAAACTGAGCATATAACTTGTAGATAAGCAATTGAAAAGTATTGTTTTCAATGCTCTGAGAACCTTTACACATAGAATCACAGAGTAGTTTTGGCTGGAAGAGACCTTCAAGATCATCAAGTCCAACCTTACTCCTAGCCCTATCAAAAACTACTAAACCATGTCCCTAAGCACAACATCTACCTGTCTCTTAAACACTTCCAGAGATGGTGACTCCACCACCTCCCTGGGCAGGCCATTCCAATTCCTGACAACCCTTTCTGTAAAGAAATGCTTCCTAATAGAAACACATAGAAAGCAACGTAATAAAGGAAGAATCTATGGAAATATTCTCAGAACAGTTCCCTGGCTTTAAATCCCCATTAATGATGATATGCTTTGCACTCCACTATGTGATTAGTAAAGGGAATATTAATTGTATGCCTTTTGGTATGCAATGATAATGTCTCACTCATTTAATATTTCATGATTTTCTGATGCTTACATTTAGTTAGGACTCTCCCAAGATCTTTATTCACACAGTAGGAGAATAAATAGCTTCAAACTACAAACTGGAGAATAATATTATTGTTCCTCTTCTTCCAGACCCGATTTTTAATCACATAAGCTTTAAGAAGGGGAAGGATTATGTATTGACCAGGAAGTCTCCACAATGAGGAGTTTTCATGACCTGTGTATAGAGTTTACCTCTTTTTTTGAGTGTTGTATTTAAAATTACTTATCACAGTGATGATGCATTCTTAATGGAATTAAAGGTAAACTGTTGACATGCTTATAGCCAGGTCTGAGTCCTCAAATACACACATACACAGAGGTAATTTTTTTTTTTTCCTGTGGCTATATTTCAGAAGCCTCTTGCTCAACTGAGATGTATCAGTTGGTTCATTATTTAACTTTGGGTCATTATTTAATATTTCAGAAGAGGAACTCACTTTCAGGTAATTTAAGTAGATTTTACAGTATTTGGAAGATCTGACCTCTGCTAACGAAAATGATTTTCAGAAAGAAACAAGCCTCTGAGTGTGCTCTTGTCTGATGAATGAGAACATCTTTTCCAGACAAACATCTGAAACAAATGCCCCCTGGAGTTGTGCACTACTCCAATCATTATAGAGGGAATTCTCATGTTCTTCTTTAATGCCAGTCCCTGAGATCCTGTCAGTACCTGTACCCATTAAGCCTATCACTTTTCAACTTTACACCAAAATCTTTGATATTGTTTTCCTGATGTATGCTTATAGCATGCCTGTTCTTGTCTTCCTTCACAGAGAGATCTTCTCCAGATGTCAGCCCACATGTGGGCCAGACATACATTAAGATATAGGCCCTCTCCCCTTGCTATATTCCAGCCATGCATGGAAAATACCCAAAGTCTACCTAACCATCAGAAAAACTTCATCCCTGCAGTCTATTTTTGTGAAGGACAGAAACAAATGTTTACACCCCCTCACCCCCATCTTGTCTCATCTAGGGGAACATGGAAAGTATCATATAATTCCACAGTGGCAGAAAGCTGCTGTTTTATAATCTTATACTGGCACACTGCCAGCTCATTAATTACTTCTAAAGGAAATGAGGGCATCATGAACAATAAGAAATCTTCTAATACACAACATATGAAAATTTTAGGCTGAAGCAGCTTCTAAATCTTTCTCTCACTCCATTTCTTATTAAAAAAAAATCAGCAGGATAGGAATCTGCATATGATGTAATACCTGGAGACAATTATATTCACATTTCTGTGTGCTTTTTTGAAGGTTTTGCATTGAAGCACGTGGGAGTTTTGTCTGATCAAGGCCTTCTTACAAAAACGAACAACTGCAAATGTGTTAGGAAAGACTGATCTCTGGGACAGTGAATCACAAGTGTTTTGTCTCTTTTAAAAGGAGAAAAAAAACCCTGTCTCTCAAGACTGTTCAAGTAATTCATATCCAAAACAATTTCTTACTTTCATCCTAGCTGGAAAGCAGATTTATTGCACAAAACGCTAACTTAAGAATAAACCTGGTGTTAACTTCAGAATAAAGCAATTCAAATAGGACCAACTTAAGACACAGAAATGAAAAAAAAACAAAACACCTCAGATATAACTGTTTGAGATTACTCTCCAGATGAGGCAGAATATTTTATATTGAATTTTCTAGTGCCTGTCTATTTAAAATAAAATAATGCAATCAAAATTGAGTCTTTCAGAAATCTAAGACACATTTGCTCGTTCACAGATTTAGCATTAGTTCTGATATGGAACATAGGTCTCTAACAAAAGGTTTAGGAGGATTTTACATACTTTAATGTTTCTGACAGAGATGCTAGAGATGGTATTCCAAACCAGCTAATACCAGGAAGATTTTCAAAGTGTGGAAAGCCGTGTGTGATACATGCTTGCATCTGACATACCAAGAAGAAGCAGCAGGATGGCACAGTTTGCGTAGCAGAGATACATATGTCAAGGCATACACCTTCTCCTGAAGATGTTATCAATTATTCAACTGGGGTATAATTCTTTGTAATGGAAGAGACTTGCCTCCTTGTAAACGATTGTTCCTTTTGTGCCTCTTGGTCAGGTATGTATTTTTTACCAACTAATTTGTTAACTATTATTTCATCAAGAAAGTTGCCTGAGGCCCAGGCACCTAAACTCTAGAGAATAAAAAGAATGTACTCCACTGGTTTCTTCCCCATCCCACTGGCTGCTAGTATCCTAATTCCTGAAGCAGTATAAAGAAAACATAGTTATCTAATAAAAACATATAGAGGCTTTTGACTTAGGATTGCCTCAGTTCTAATATACAAAGTTTTTTAGATAATTAGCTCCCACTGATTTTAATATATATGAATACTTTTACTATGTAAGCCTAGCTCCTTTGTGCTAGAAGATGTAGCATTAGAGGGAAGACAGTCAGTCCCTGACTGTGATTATGACTGACTGCGCAGGCCTCTGTGATGGCTTGAAGGCCTTATTCAAAGAAGATTTAGTTGATTGGGTGCATAAAGCTATGGCCAGGACTGGTATACAATCAGCTGCATAACCACAAAGAGCATGATCAGAGAAGAAACTGCTGCCATTGAAGTATATATGCAAAAGCACAGGTTCATCGCTCTAAGTATAATGAGTCAATAAGAGTTGAATATCTGAAAACCCAAATGCATCAAACGATCAAATGGTTGAACAAATGCATCTGCCACTTCAACTAAGGCATTGGTCCATGAAGTACATCCTTCTTCAGTGGCTTTAGAATTTACGGAGCAGAAGCTCCCTACAGTTGCTGTACCTATGTAAGCTTGCCAGAGATAGCATGCTTCACTTGCTAAATTTCTGAATTCCTTCACACTTTCTATCATCCCATAGCTCTACAGGGATGCTATCTAACATTCTTTCTGCATTAACTGGCTATTCACACAGCCAGAGGGACCTTGTCTGTGTAAACAAACCTTTTCCATGTGATGATATTCATTGAAATAGTGGCAGAGAGTTTCACTTGCAATGCTTTAGCTCATAAAGATATGGCTCTATGGAGTAAGACCATTGCAGTTGCAACTATACCTATGAAAAGCTATCCTTTACTTGTTAGTCCTAACAGTGAATATCAAGCTGTCTCACCAGTTACCAGTGAATACAGATGGAGCGCTTGTTCATCCAGGAGAGACTGGGGACGATAGGAACAAAGCAGAAAGAAACCGAATTTTCTTGTCCTAAATATTTATTCCTGATTTTAAAAATTTCAGTTTTAGCTAAATCAACAATATGAATGTTACATGGCACAATCAGGTAAATATAATGCTCTTCAAACATATTTGCAATCTTTGACTGCTAACATATTTTCGGTTGATGTCCAAAGCATTCCACAGACATCTCACTAAAATCCAGAGCTGCAATACAGGCCTTGCTGTTCAATCAACAATTCATGTTCCTCAGTGTGAGTACATGAAATTTACAACTACAGACAAGCTTAAGTTTTAGCATTTGAGTCATGCTACTCATCTTAAAATTAGGCATGTATGGAGGCGTTTGCAGGATCATCAAGTGAAAACAGTCCCCTCTGGATCACAATTAAACATGGCTCCAGTAGCACAAATCAATGCACTAGGGGAGTGGTTTGAAACTGAGATCATGTCTATAGCACAAGGCACAGCTGACATCACCATGCAAATCTGGGGTGTGAGCACCCCTGTGCTTGCTGAATCCCCTGGTTTACCTGCAGTTATAACAGCACAACTGTTTTCTTGCCAGTGTAACATATTTACGTTGGGAGGAAGAGGGGGGGAGAAAAAGAGAGAGACAATTGAGTAAACCCAAGGCTTGATGCTGTTATGATATGGATGGCGATCACAGATGTGGAGGTGCTGTCATGACACTCTGTTCAGAAGGATGCACTTCTCTGGATGGTTTTGATAAGGGATAGAGGTAAAGATTGCAGCTCTTCAGCATTCCCTGTGATAAGGCTTATAGTAAAAACAAGGCTGGTATAGGCTGCCACAGATGACAAACTTATTTATTTTTTTTCAGAGCAGTGTACTTTTATATTTATAAGCTGTACTCTCATTTAGACATGGCTATAGTTCATTAATGTGTAAAGCACTGGAATTGAAAGGTGTTATGCAAATACAAAAATATTCTTCAGATGCAAAGCCTTATTTTATTTTTCAGAAAGGGTGCTTTCTTTCTTTGTCAGTTATGTTTTTGCTTATGTTGTAAATGATTGGTTGCCTGTGTTTGATGTTGTAACATGTATTCTTATTACCTTATTACCACTTTGTCTGTCTTTATTGGGATGTCTGCTTTTCAATCTCCAAGGAATTTCTTAAATGCTATGCATGCAAATTTCACTTCACAGATGTGCAAATTACATAGATTCTTTCCAACCCTCATAGGTAAAAAGGCTGGAAGTTGCAGAAGGGGTGTATACTTGGAATGTACATGGTGGCACAGTACTGAAACCAAAGCTCTTTGAATTCGTATTTTGCTTCTGAGGATTACTTCTAAATAAAAAACAATCCAATTTAACAATGATTTTTAAATGGTCTACTCATAAATGGTCTAACCAAGCACCTTGTATATGAAAAATAAATGTAAAACTAGTGCTTATGCACTCCTTAAGGAAATTTTCTAAAGAAGAAAAAATAACTAGCAAAATGAATAATGGAAACACTTTTATGAAAAGAGGTTGTGATTCTTAGTTTTTTTATGTTGCAGTAGAAGAACTGTGGAAGACTGTCCATGACTCTTGAGGCTCCTTTTTATGAAAAAACCTCTTAATGACTTTGGTGAAGATCCTGTATCTGGCCAAGAGAGAAGATAGAAGGTCTCAGCATAATCTCATTAATTTACTATGCACAAAGGAAATATTCCTCAGTATTTTTAACTTAAAATATTTTAATGTCTGTGTGATCCTAAAGAAGTAGTTAAAGTGAAATTGTCTTGCATACAAGGAAAGAGCATGATTATTTAAGAAATTTGTAAATGTGGCAAGAAAGACAAAATAGAGTGATTTCAAGACTATTGCAGTGTGAAGCCCGGTTCCCATTTACATGAAATAATTAAACCAGTGTAATACGGCAGTGCATACTGCATGTCTTAAGTTACCACGTTCCTGGGAAAACTGAAGAATAATTGAAGACAAAAAAGTAATATAACAGGAAAGAGAGCCACTCCTCTGAATTCAGATCAGTTTCATTTTACTCTTTCAGGAATTGTGGATAATAATTTTTATCTGATCAGTCCATTGTAACTATTTCATCTGTTTAACACAGAATTCCAAAGTATGATCTCTCTGATGAACAGTAGATTACATGAATATGCAATCTTCAAGAGAGTTGTATTAGCCTTTTCACCCATGTCCATTGTATACATTATAACCTGAAACTTCAATTAAAATATTCATAGCTCAGTGAAGAGAAATGAAAAATTTATTACCTTAGCTATTTGGGAAAAATATATAATCAGAGAAATGAGAAAGATGCAGTCTGGCCTGGGAATGCTTTGCTGAGAGGTGAAAGTAAGGAGGAAGTGCCCAAAGCATAGCTCCCATGACACACTGTGGTGACACTTCTAACTACACTGTTTGCTTTCTCAGATAGGAGCATTCTAGCAAAACAAAAAGGAAAAAAAGGAAATGGAAATGAGGAGTAGGAGGGAAGGTTTTTTTATTATGGTGGTTTTTGATCCAAAATTACTTTTGCTAAGCAATTTCCAAACAGTTACGTATATATAACCAAAAGGTTCACATTTTTAGTGGTTTTAACTGTAGGTGTGTAGATGCACGCATGATGTATTTGCTTTATAGTAAAATAAATACAGAATGTTTTCTCATTAGAAGGTTTAGAGAATCTTGAAGTCCTGAAAATGTAACGGCTGTGCTTTAATAGAATACAAAAATTGAATTCAAAAGAAGAAATGATACTTCAGATCATTCTGTTGAGATACTTTACAATACTCTGTGATCTGAGAATCATGATCCCCTGGGGTACTGAGATGTTGTTGCTGTTTGAAACATCAAAGCATCAAGAAAAAAGCTCTGCCAGGCATGTAAACCTTATATGTAGAGGCTACAAAGAATGTCACTTTCACAGTTACAAACTCTGGAACTTCCAACCATAAAGAAATAGCTCATTAGATGTCCAATAAATTTCTGCTTGTTTGTAGCTTCTTACAAAATGAGGCATGGATTGGCTCCATGTTTAGAAATATTTATGATTCAGATAATAATGTGGTTGCTAATGCATTTGGGGTTTGGTTTTGTTTTTTTTTTCCTACAGCTGTAAATTTTTGAATATTATTCAGTAGAATCCTCAAGATTTCCTTAAAGTGCAGAACTTCACAAATGTATAAAACTGAGTCTAAAGGAGATTGGGTTTGAAGTAGAGTTTACTTAATGCTTTACTTAGGAATGATCCGGTGTGTTAACCAGTGCCTCCTTTTTACTTTTTTTTTTTTTTCTCATAGCTTCTGCAGCACCTGTGATCTCCAGAATTTTCAGTAGGTAAATACACCATCAATTTTTTAGCATCACTGTCCTGACCAAACAGAATAAAAAAACTGAGACATATTTTAAGCCCAGAGAAAGAGACGCTGAGAAATCCCAATGACTGGGAAATTCAGCTACAGTGTCTGAGTATGCTTTATGCTTTAAATGTGCTTTGAATAACCATCCCTGCCTATCCTGCTGCTTTGCTTGACCTTATTGTTCTTGATGTGACGTAATAAAAATTAATTTGAATCATCAGTTTTCATCCCAGCATATTAACCGAAACTTCTAATAGCCAGTCTTTTGTAGGGGCAAATCAGCTTAATCACCACAACTAAATTAGAATTTGAGATTGTGAGTAAGCATCTTGAGCCAGTTTGCTGTATGAAATTTTGTCTTGCTGACCACTTTCAGAGTGACTCCTCTTCTAGTTTCCATACTTATCTAACTACTGCAAGGTTTGGCTAAAAAATAAAATAATAAAAATTAAAAAAAAAAAAAGTCTCAGACACTGGTATATTTAATGACAATATTGAACAGCTTGAATTGCCTTCCGTTCATTCGCACTGTGTTTATTTCTGTTCCAAAGACATAAGACTGCTAACTGGAACATCAACTGTTCCTTATTATAGTCTCCAGTACCTTCTACTGCAGGATCATTAGCAGAATGGTTTTCTCCTTCTGTTTGGAGATTACAGCTTTTGGTTGGTGTCATCCATATGTTATTATGGTAGTTTTATGTTCCAGTGACAAAGTAAATAGAGGTTCATGTATCTGTTCTTTCATAAATCTGCCATTTGCCTGATAGTTTCATTATCTTTAGATGCCTCACAGTTGTGAACAGAGCTGATTTATAGGCCTGGTCAGGCTGTTTAAATCGCACATTGAGGGCAAGTAAAGACAAACTGAGTTTCCCAAGCTGACTGACAGTAATGATTTTTTTTATTTGTTTTTTTCTTCTTCTTTAGCTGAGGAATATTTAAAAAGAAAGAGGGAGGGAAAGAGAGATATCTGCAAAGAAAGGATTTATTCTTACAAAAGCTTCTCTAGAGCACAATTCTTATTAGGAGAAATGTGACATGAAGATAATTTGAGGAAGATTTAGAGTTTTAGTTGTTGAAAGGGTAAAATTAGGTATGCAATTCCTAATGGAGCAGTAGAAGCTACAGATGTAGGAAAGAGGTAGAAAAAGTAAGTAAAGGAGCATTCATGAAATGGAAGACAGTTCAGTTCTACTGAGAAAAAAATACATAATTGTCCAAGCTCAGTTGTGCCTGATCCAAGGGACTTGAAGATAATGTGTCAGGAACAATCAACATGGTAAGAAAGCAAAGAAGGCTTTTAACACAGAAGCTTCTGCCTTTTCATTTCCAAGGGAAAAAAACCAGTGGAAACAGAACAATGACAAAAAATTTATGGCCCATGACATACCATACATCACCCTCTTGAGATCACTAATAATTAGTATCTCAGCATATATATATAAAGGCAACAATTAAGTGATCACAGAATTTAATGTCAGGAAAAATTGCAATTGCTCTCTTCCTGGGGAAAAAATAAAACTTCATTCCTGTAAATTCCAGTTACATAAGAATATGGGCAATTACACTATCTCTGTGACAGAGAGTAGGCACTAGATATGAAATATGATTCTCATTCACAGAGCTTTCTGAACTGCAGAACACCCACTGAGCAAAATCAGCTGCAGACGGGTGTTTCTACATTATGGAAATAATAGAAAATAGGACTAGAGGGGAGTGTGAGTGGCTATCTAATCTAACATCCACTAAAACAGATGAGCAATAGCTGAAACTTTCTGTCAACCTAACACAGTCCATACAATGTGATAAACATGTTTTGGGGGTTTTGTTTGTTTTAAAATTCTCTCTTAGTAGGGCAGAAAGATATTGCCCCAACAGCATGCAATAATCCATGTTCTTAAAACTGCTGATATCACTGGAAGGCACTCAACTTTATTTGTGCGCGTATTTATTTGACCACAAACCAAAACAACATTCAAATTTAAATGTTGTGCTGCAAAATTTGATTCAGGGAAGAAGGAATTTAGATGATTAAATTTTTCTCACCTGCTGTTCCTTGTGGCAGGATTTTGAAAATTCTATGTGTTTTCTGATTCTGCGGCATCTATTCTGTCACCTAGATAGACATAGAGAGTACGGGAGGTAAGCAGCACCTGTCTCTACTTTTCGCATTTTACAGGAAACTTCTGCAGTGGAATAAAAATCCAGGCTAGCAGAATCTACCATTAACGGAGTGAGTTCCTGATATACGTGGCATGTGTATCTGTCCTTAAATGTATTCAGAGATCAAAATGTTCTGCATTGTAGTATCTGCATTCAACAGATGGAGCATTTGTCTGTATCTGAGAAATAAATCACAGTAAAAGCAGTAGCGCAATGGAGGCTGATGCAAATCTTCAGCTTTACATTTATATACTCATACGTTAAAGATTACTCTGCCTTACTCTCCACCTCGGGTAATTTCCTTGGCTTTTATGGCTCAGGAGCTGAGATTTAGGAGGGAGAAGGAGTGCCCGGTACAGATGCAGGCTCCCGCGCACGCAGGGGGGGTAGGGTGTAAGATGAAGAGCGGGGGAACCCCCCGCGCCCCCGCGCCCCTTCGGAGCCTTCCCGCGGCCACCACTCCCACTCCCGGGGCAGTACGCGCCCGCTCCGCGCTGGCGCCGCCGCCGCACTGCCTCCCGCCTCGCGTCCCCTTGCGTGTGTTACTGGGGCTTGTGCTCTGGATGCTGGTCACGGAGTCTGTTCTTTGCTCGTCGTACAGGAAAGATACTTATTCTAAAAATCAACCCGGAAAAGTACGTCTTAAGAGAAATATCTCGTAGGAGCGTAACAGACATGCCCTCTCTGTTTCCTTGAAACCACCGCTGTTGGTTTATGGCAAGCACCCTTCAGAACTAATAGGAAGTCTTGCCGTGTTGGCTATCAGAATTTTTGGCCCATCTATGAAAAATCTCTATCGAGTGACTTTCCCGTTATCTTTCTCCATCTCTCACACAGGCTACTCTTCTGTATTTTTATTTGTTTGGTTGGGTTTTTTTTCCCTGCTACCGATGCTCAATATAACTGCCCTGCCCAGGGTGATACTCCCTGCTCATGCCCGATGTCACACCTGCCCACCTCCGGTTTAACACCCCAGTCCCTGCCCGGTGTCACATCCCTGTCCGTGACCGGTGTGCGGCTCTCTCCCCGTTTTTCCACTCGCTGTAGGGGAAGATAAGATCAGAGGACGAACAAAGCGCATCAGACGGCCACCTCACGAGGACTACGCGCTCAGGCTCAGGCGCAGCCGTTTCCCGCCCCTGCGCAGAGCACGAGCCAGGGCTCCGACCAACTGCGCTAACTTTCTTTCTTTTTTAATAATAATAATTATAAAAATATTAATTATTTCGGGGCTTTTCCAGCTCGGATGATAGCTCCCTTTCGGGAAAAGCCCGTTCCGGCCGCGCCCCGCGGTGGGGCTTGCGGGGGTTCGCTGCGCGCCCCGATACGCGCCTCGCGGGGCTCCGCGTGAGTCAGGCGGCCAGTGGCGTCAGCGCTGGCGGGCGCGGAGCGGCGGGGAGGGGGCAGCAGGAGCCGGGGGATGAGGGTGGGCGGTGGAGGGGGTGGAGGGAGGGAGCTTCATCGGGAGGCGATGGCGGCACTGCCGTGACATCACCCCGCGGCTTATATAGTTGGAGAAGGGTCCAGGTCCCCCATCTGATGCCTGCAGACGCCCGCCAGCGTGCGTGCTGAGGGCGCGGAGCGGCGCGGGTCTGTCTGTCTGTCTGTCTCTCTCTGTGTCTCCCCAGGATTTATGGACTTTACTTTCTAGAGGGCGGCGCGGCAAGGATGAGAGCCCAGCTGGTGTGCGTGGTGTTGCTGGCCTTGGCCTCCTGCAGTCTTTGCTCAGGTAAGCCCCCGTGGCGTCCCGCACCGCCCCTCGCCTGGGCGCGCCCCCACGGCGCGGGCTTGGCGCTGCCGCCGTCCCCCGAAATCTCTCCGAGCGGTAGGCGCTGAGCCGCTCCCGGAGCCTTGAGGGGGACCTAAAGAAAGGAGCTGAAGTCGCTTTGGGCTACCGAGGCTATACCCAGTGGCCGCCAAGGAGCTGGCCCTTGATAAGGGGTCTTGGCCAGCGTCCTTTTTTTTGTATCACTCCCATAACTTTCTACCTTCATATAAACTATTCCTCCTCCCAGCATCCATACCATGACAGTTAGTGTAGACTAGTCTTTGGAAGTATAAATCAGTATAGACCATCAGCTTGATTATGCTGCCTCTTTTGTGATTTACTGAAAGCCATGTATTTCCAAAGTACCATAGAAATTACAATCCTGCAACTCATATGAATAGCTGCCATAATCCAAATCAGCATGAATGTGTATGCATTTTAGTCACTTTAGTGACAGAACTACAACTTTAGTATTCTGGGGAAAAAATTGATAGCAACTGATCTGAAATGATGATAAAAATTGCTGAATCAGATGCAGATCACACAATAGGAAGGTTAATGTTAAGTACATTTCTATTCCAAGACCAGTTGCTTTAGAAACCTGGAAAAAGAGGACCATAAATTAAAATGCATTGCCTGCTCCTTTTTTTTGAAAATAACATCACTGTGTGTCATTTATGCCATAAGTTTATGATATAAATAGGTATGGTGGCAATTAAACAGGTGCACACACAGAGATACAAAGTAGAATAGGCTTCAAAGTCCAATCAACTAACATGCAAATTAATTTTTAACTCCACAAAATGTGAAGACTAAATTTACAAGTACCTTCCTTTTTCATCTTCAGGAGGACTCAGAACTGATAATTCTCACTTTAGATAGTTTCCAATTTGTATTCCCCTGCAGAAGAAAAATGTAACACATGTAATACCTGCATTTTATCACAGTTTACACACAATTATGATCTTAGTGATGTTAGTGATAAGGATTAATACTTATTTACTCCTCATATATTTGAAGCTTTTTAAACAAATACTTGACTAGTATTATCACTGAGGCAGTTTCAAATTCATCTGTGTGTATAGCCTGAATAAAAGCCCACTAAAGTAAAAGAATTAAGTGGAAATTAAAACAGGCTCATAAAGAAAAAAAAAAACAAAAACAAAACAGAAGAAAAATTGGAGGTGTAACTGACATGATGGTTTATTTGCTTGGAAAATTTGAAATGATATTTAAATGACAGATGCCATGGAGAAGCTTGTATGGAGGGGCTGAATCAGTTTGAACTAATATGGACAGTTCTGTCATAAAATGATTCATTTTAATTTCCTTTGCAAAATGTTTCACCTCAGGGGAAAGTGTGTACCCGCAGAATGTAACTATTCCTGTAGATTGTGAATATATGAATAGAAACTGTATTTCTTTTCAATAAGAAGTGAATCAAGGGGACATCAAACTGTGTGTATTTCCTTCTGATTTGTACAATAATGCATAATCAGAGTTTTTATACATTGCTCTCTGAGAGTCTGCTCTTTTTATGCTTTTACTCCTCATCTGTCTCTTTCGTTCCTAAATTACTTGGACATGGTCCCTTCTCTTCCTTCAAGCCTTGCTTTATTCTTCCCTCAAGGAATCTTCAATAGCCTCCTAAATAATGTCCTCCAGTTTTTTTTTCTCAATTAAAATGTTTCTTAATACCTACCTATCTTCCATGTTTGCAGCAAGTTTTCCAACCTCAATTGTGTGGAAGCTTTCTTGCATCCTCTATAGAATATAAAACCCAGGTGCTAACCAGACACAAATCCTTTCATTGTCTTCAGCTGGTATGACACAGGACACCACAAATCATGATGCTGTCACATGTGTGCCGCTCATCCATTCGCTGGAGCTGTTGCTGTCATTAGCTGAAATTCGTCTGAGGTGATCTTGTGCTGCCAGCAGAGCTTTGGCAATGGTAAAGCAGTTAAGACATTAGGTAACAACTGATAACCAGTAGTGCTGAAAGGGCTGAAAGGCATTAGGTTGGAGGTTAGTTGCTGGTGACTTGCTGTAATTCTGATCTACAAACCAGTCTTTTCAATACAACTTCAGTGCAAAAATGAGAATGAATGTAGTGTGCTGGCAATGCAAAGGTGAACAGGAGCATCACTACAGAGGAAGATCAGCGTAACACACAGAAGTTTTGGATGACCTGAATAATAGAAACGAGAAGCAGTGCAACAGTACAAAATGCAATAGCTTAGAGGATAATAGACATACCCATTGAAAGCTCCTTTTAAAGAAACACAGCTCTTGGAAATGTCTGAGGAGATAAAAAGAGTTGAGTTGGTCATATGATCTGACTTCCCCCCCCCCACCCCCCCGCCCCTTCCCCTTCCGAGATACTGAAGTTTTTCAGACATGAAAGACAAGCAAACAAACAAAACAAAAAAGGTTTCAGAGTGCTACTTGCTGTAGGTAATGGTAAGCATTAAGGTAGTTAAGTACTGAGGTTTCTGGTGCAAACTGTTATGCTGTGCTGTCTTCAGATCACATCAGGCACAGAGGAGGGCCGCTGATCAGCTGGGGAATGCAAGGCTGTTACAAGAGAGTAGAATAGATGAGACTAATACATCTGGACATAGACTTTCACTGAAGTATTTATGGGATTTCCAGGGGAAAGGTTTATGTCCAAAAGGCACAGTGATCTTACATTTATTTGCTGTAAGCACACCCTGAAAATCTAAGATGGGAAGGACTGCGTTTGCTCTCAAAAAATACATTAGCCAAGTAAATGCTGCAAATAGAAAGATATCATTTACAGTGAAGGAGGTTATATACAAATCATTAATAAATTTGTAATTAGAAATAAATTAGGCTTGACATTAGAAGAAAGTTAATAACCGTTGATAGTTTGCAAGAATTCCCCAAAGGAGAAACACAGCAGTGGTAGTGGCGAGATGTTACTAAGATCGAGCATGCTTGATTTTTAAAAACATTATAATGGTTGGCTTCCGGTGCTAGCAGAAATCTAAGACAGATAAACACATGTTTGTATAAAAGGTCCCTTACAGTCTCATGTTCTGTGAACGAAGTGGCACAACATGGTTGATGATCCTTGCAATGAAGACACAGGCAGAATCTACCCACAGATTCTGTGGTAGGGTGTTACATGCCAACAGCATTTTAATGAAAGTGAGGTGTGACTTACATTAATATGGAATAGACTTTGATTTAGTTTTGTAAGTAAGTAAGCATATTGTTTGGCTTTTGGCTGCTGGTATTTCAGGAAAGCCTGAAAGCCATGTGGAATTCTGTTTTGCCTGGAGACTTAACTGATTTCTGTATATATCTCAGCTTTGTGCTGTGATTGCTACTACATTTTCAAGGCACCAGAGCTTCATTTTTATTCTGTACAACACAAAGCAGAAAAGTTTGTGTCTGTTTTCTCTTTCTACAGCAATTTTCACCCTGTTCACCAAGCCTGCTGAGCTATCAAAAGTCAATTAAATTAGTAAAGAAATTCCTGACTTTCAGTCAGAATACTTTCTTTTGGTTACATGCATTATCAACAGCTCATATCACAAACTTGTCAAGTTCATATCCCTCATATTTAAGAAAAATATTCTTACTTTAACAAAGAATAATCAAACCAAAATCTTGTCAAGTAATCATAGCTGCCATTCACCTAAATTCTTAGCTGCTACTTAAATAAATATTATTTGAGAATAAATATCCAAAATCTTCTTCCAAAATAAGCAGAGGTGACAAATAGTGACTGTAAAGATCATACAGATTTTGAATGAAGAATATTGCAGCAGTTTTGTTTACTGAAAAGGCTGCAGATTACGAGGCATTTATTTCATTCACTCAGTAAGTTTGATCATACTTTAAAAAGGTAGTGAGTATCCATTTTAACGTAATGCTGCAGTTACCTGAAGATTCCTCACAGTCCCTCTATATCACTTTGCTGTGGTTTTGTCTAAGTTGTTTGTTTGTATTTTTGTTTGTTGCTCTTTCAGAATTCATTGATATATCTAAATTCTGTATGCCAAATTGAAATGTCTAATTTATGATGAAATAACAAGCATATGTTTCTGATTTATTCCCAGATTCAGAAGAGGAAATGAAAGCATTAGAAGCAGATTTATTGACCAATATGTACACATCAAAGGTAATTATTTTTCCTCTTTTATCTGAAGGGTAGGGAGCAAACAAATACTCATTACAAACCTAGAAGTCTTTGCACAAAGTAATAGCCTATGGTCTAGACTGAAAAGTTCAGTCCTAGACATTACTTTGGTGCAAGATTTCTCCAGTTCAAAGGAAATGTAAAGGTGTTGATGTGACACACTAAAAGTGCTCCTCAGTTGTAACACTGGTACTTTCATTAAACTGTCAAAACTGTGTTAAGTGCAAAGATGTAAATTTATATGAGGAAATGTGTTTCCAATAGGATTATGCGTGATGAAAGCTAAATTAACCTTGAGTCAAATCCGTAAGTGCTATTTTAATGCAGAACTTTTCCTATATGCATATAAAATTAAGACAGTCATAAAGCAAAAACTGTTAATACATATGCTGATTTTGGTTTAGGAATTTAGTCATACAGTTAGTACAGGAACATAGGGGCATGACTGTGAAAATAGTAATCAGATAAATTACATCTCCTTGACAAGTTGCCAGACTAAGAGAAATGCACATATTAATTAATACAAATAGACAAGAATTTAGTTCCAATCTCATATTGACAAGGTGACACAGCATGTGTTGCACATACATATTGAACAGGTTGATAGACAAATACTTTCTCAACACTTATTTTCCACAAATGATCGAAGAAATATATACATTTAGTAATTCTTCAGCAACATATTAAAGAACAAACTCTGAAAGAAGTGCCACAGGCTTAAGGTTTAATGTTTTAATTCTTTGTTCTAATGATGTTCAAGTGGTGCTTAAATTCAATGGAAAATTGAATGGAAATGAATGGAAAATAAAATGAGAAATGAAAAATTTCCCAAGAAAAAGAATGTCATAAGGCAATGACTAATTGAAAGTGAAGGATAAAACCTGCCTGGAAGACTTCTGTATTTACTTATATGTGAGCTTTTTCACAGGATCCTTTGAATAGACTTGAATAAGAAATGAGGCCAGAAAATAAAATGTTTTGATCTGGTCTGGCAGTTCCTAGATTCCCATGTTCTTTACTGGCATGGTAATTAACCTTAGATGCCAAATAAACCTGTTTGCCACTTACCTCTCTAAGGTACAGAAAGATTGAAGAGATACTCCTTTCCTGACACAAATTTAAATGTAGGAGGCTGACAAAAATAGTTCTTTGTGTGGCAAAGCATAGTATGTCCCAGGAGAAAAGCCTGCAGCTATTGATAATTTCTGCTGCCGACTAGTGGAACTGTGAACTTAACTTCTAGTTCCATCTTTTCCTTCCTCTTGGCACAGCACAATCTCAGGTAACAAAAAAAAGTACAAATACAGTGCACCAGTTGATGATGTAATGATGTTTGCCATAATACTCTTATATATTGTTTTACATCATGTAGCTTGCTATTTAATTTCCTTATGGTATGCACTTTAAGTCAAGTGACACCCAAAGTTAACAGAAGAAGTAGATGCATGGTGGACACATTACTTTAGTTCTACATTATACTGCCTTAAATCACCATCTAAAATTAATTAGTTCAATAACTACTGTTCTTGACATGAAAGTAAGGCACAGTGGAACCACTAAAAAGTGTACATAAATGCTTCTTCAAGAGACATATCACTATTTCATTCATTATTGAAAGGACTTTTTTTTTTTTTTTTTTTTTTTTCCCTGTGATCTCTTCTAGCTTTTAACTCTCATTAGAACAAAAGTATAGTACTGGTGTGAGAGACAAATTTGAGGATAATATGTGTAATAACTGTCTTTTATTGTGTCTCAGATGTGGTTCTACTTAAGGGCAATTAGTGTTACATTGTATTAACAATCTTTGACACTGACTTGGTAATAAGCAGCAAAGGAAATCCAGACAGTTTAAATAGCATTAAGATTGAGGAAGGAAGGAAGGAAGGAAGGAAGGAAGGAAGGAAGGAAGGAAGGAAGGAAGGAAGGAAGGAAGGAAGGAAG
>WTSP01000012.1:0-51816 GCA_025331215.1 Actenoides lindsayi | reverse complement strand
GGTAACCCTTGAATTCTTTACCTCCTAGCAATTTAGAGCCAGTGGTTAGGGCCCTCTCCTGGCAGATGTAGTCATTGTTTTTGTCTGCACTAGGTTATGAAGATACTCTACACCATGGATCCCAGCAGAGATACCTTGTGGAGATACTGGAAGGTAATTTCCCTTGCCTTTAAGGGATCTCTGTGCTGCCCTAAATAGGCATCTGCCTCCATCCAGTATGTGAATTCACAGGTACCTTTACAGTGCACATACCATAAACAGATTTAATTTAAAATTCAATCATATAAAAATGAGTATTAATATTATATTTAATTTTAAGTAGTACTGATGTCCTAGAGTTTCTCTTCTATTTGTATTGAGAAAAATGCAGCTCAGCCGAGGTGTTATAATAAATCTGATCCATGTGTGCTCATGCTTGACACATACTGGTTTTTGAACTTTTGTCCTTTGCAAATACTAGCTGAGGACACCTACTGATGTAAAAACCTGTGTCAGGAAGAGTTTGGATATTTAGCATTCATGTATTGTGTCTAGTGGAAAATTATTTGTTCTCGTGCACTTTTCTGAGGACAGTTTTTCAGTAGGGCAAGGACATAAAATAGAGAACTTTGACAAATCAACACAGATATCTATCCTGAGCTCTAGCCTGCAACTTGACAAGAGACTATATGTCAGTGTAGTCACATTAAGAAGTAAGAAAATAATTCCAAAATTATACTTCTGCCATTGAAAATGTGTGTGGCGGGGAAATAATTAGAAAAAAATACTGACCATGACTTGTGAGCTGTGATCTTGAGCTGTGGTGCTGTACTGGAGGCTGTTACACCACGGTTGTTCTGTGGAGATGTTCGGAATGTGGGTAGGAAATGACTCTGACTCGTCAGGACCCGTAGATCCCGGTAGACCCTCAAAACCATCGATGCTTCTAGTGTTTTTGAAGGGTGAACCTTCTGGGGGGAGGGCTTGATGTGCTTCCTGGAAGACATCCTCGCTGATCTGCCTCTTGTAAGGGTGAAAGGGGTTTCTGCTGCTCTTGAGAAACCTGTCATAATTTCCTACAGTACTTTCCTCGTAACTGTACCGTCTGAATTTTTCAGTACTGAAAGATGCTTTGAATTTGTTCTTGCCGCAGTGAATTCCTTGGCTTGTAGGGTATCTCCCACGAATGTGATCCTGGGCTGGAGAAGCAGGGCTGGGGCTGTGAGAAGACTCTGAACTCTTCCTTTCTGTCCTGCAATCTGACTCATATGGTTGGCAGTTGTAACTGGGATTATCCTGCAATGAATTATTGACATTTATTTAGGATTAGTAGGAGCAAATATTTTAGTTTTCATTATGTACAGGAAAAGTACATTAAAAAGATATTATTGATGAGAAATTACTTGATATCCAAAACTGTTCAAAAGTAAATGAATAAAAGCATTGAGAAAACTGAACTACCTTGGAAAAACAGGATGTCTTAGGTAACTCTTGACTAGTTGGTCTGACAGTTTCAAGGAAAAGATGATGTATGATCAAGCAATGAAAGATTAAATGACAGGAATATGATAAGTGCAAGTCTTGTCATATACAAGTTTAGTCAAATAAGCTTGATCTCATTCTCTGATGGTGTTACAAGCTGCCAGATAGGTTGCTAGTTACATCACTTCCTTTCATTAAGGTAGCCACACTCATTCTGTGAGACAGGTAGACTCTAGGCAGACATTTTAACCTTCTTCCTGTCTCATCTCCTCCCTTCCCTTTTGCACTTTAGCAAAAAGAAAATAACAGCTACTGAAGTTCTCTTTAATCTAGAATAGAAAGGCTTAACAAAAGCCACTGTCTGGATCCTGAAGCTGAACACATTCAGCTTAGAAATTATGCATATTTTCCCTGACGTCAAGGATGAATAACAACTTGGATGCCTTTTGAGAAGACACGCTTAAGTCAAGAGCAGGTTATTGTGTTCAGCAAAGGGGAAAACGTAATATTCTGTGTCACACAAAAAATCAGACCAGATTACCAAGTGGTCCCTTTCCTCCTTCCACCTCCAAATCCAAGTTGGTCTTACAGTTTTTTAGGAGAGCAGGTGAAGGAATCTATGCCTTCCTGGAAGAACCAGATTCCAAGTCTCAAAGGGAAGTTAGCATAAAGGGCAGTGCTTTCTGCGGAGTGGAACATGGCACAGCTTTGTCATTCGTTGGCACGTGGGTCTGTGTGTCAGAGCTACTCATGGTTTGTTCAATCAGATTCCTGCAGAAAGCAAAGCTGTCCTCATGACACTTTTGACTTCTCACATGAACTTGCTCAGTTTGTAACTTAATTCTTACTTCCTCACTCTCCTCTATAGTCCTGATATGTGTGTTTATGATCTCTTTGGTTAAATAAGAATTTTTTAACCCCCCTGTATTTAGTTAAAGCTGTAGAGATGGCAGTGCTGTCAACTCTCCACCTGAAATTTTCATAGTACAAGTATGACGGTGGTTATTTTGCTGTTGTTTGATGAACAACATTATTCTCAGTTGTACTTTCATTATGAAAGGTAAGCATGGTGTGAATATACAGGGAACAGGAGAGAGATCACTTCACCCCAGAAAAGTCCTGAGGAATTCTGAAGTGCTTGAAGGTGTTCTCTACTGCCAGGAAACAGAGAAAAAGATTCTGATGTGTCTCTGTCTGCTTGTTTATTTATTTATTTTAGAAACAGGATGAGAATTACTTTAAAAGTAGCATTTTTACTGGATTAGTAGCTAGATCGATTGCCTGGTTTGTTTTTAAAGCAATAGGATTTTTAAGCAATTGAATAGGAAATTTAGCATGGAGTTTAAGATTAGCTCAGAACAGTAACTTAGTTTTCTACTCCTCAAGAATAAAATTTCCAGTGTTTGTTTTGTTACCAGTTAAGCATGCTTCGATTTTAGTACAATTGCTGAATATTGTGTCTGAATTTGTGCCTCTGAAGGACAGGAACAAAACTGGGCCATCTTACTCACAGTTTGCTGAACTGGGGATACTGAATCCCCCTGTGTCTTCATCAGGTCTTGTTGGTCCCTTTCCAGAGTGTCCGAAGAAGAAAATTTAATGTTCGTTTGATCTTGGAGTAGTGAAACCATTACCAAATCCACGTCAAGTAGAAATCCTGTTGTGACAAAATCAAATTATGATAAATATGTTCTAGAATTTAAATTATATATATATAAAAAAAGCATCTTGTATTGTGCCAATGACTAGACAGCGTTCGATGTGCAGCCAGGCAATAACCCGGCCTGAAGAATTCCTAATATGGTTGAATTTTTATTTCAGCTCTGAAAGAAAGCTTCTGTAGGTGCAATTACAATGAAGATGTGATACAGAGTTGAGAGGGATTTACCACACAATTTTTATAAAAATAAATCTACTTTGTTTTCTATAGGTTCATAAGTTAATGAAAATGTATTGCTTTGGGGTTATGGAGATTTAGCAATATTGCTTTATTGAGAGATTGTCATATAAATGCACCCCAATAGCTTTCAGTGGGACTATATAAAATAAAAGAGGGTTTTTTGCTATCATTATTTAGACTGATAGTTACTACAGACTTAGATTTTCGCTTTTGCTTTTTCATTAGTACCAATTTCTTCTGCCTTTATTGTTCTGTTTTGCATGATTGAATGTAGCTGAGATATGTAAATAACTTCATTATTCCATTCCTGTTTTTGTTAGTTGTATCTCCTCTGAAGTTCCCAATCTTTGATCTGTGGATGTATGAGACCTATCTGATGGTGTTCTTGAGATTAAGAGGGGATAAATTTAATCTTCTAGTATTTTCTACCATTATTTTTTCCTAGTGTTGTTCCCTGTAACCGTATGGTAAAACTACAAAACAAGAACTTGCATCCTCTTCTTATGTCATGCACATAATGCTGCACCAAGTGTGTAGCTGTGTAAAGATGTCTTGTGTTCACAGCTGAGATTTCAGGTATACAAGTCAGCCGGGAGTGGGGGGAAGTAACTTTACTTCAAGAGTTAATTTGCAAGGCCTCTGCCACATGTTTAAATGGCTGTTAAGGGAAATAACTCTGGGGTTTATTAGGTTTGGTTAACAAAGATACATCACCTAAAAACGTGGAAAACCTTTTTTGCCCTTATAGTTCAAAGAGAAATCTCTATTTATGATGAGTAAGACTGCACTGCCTGAGGGAATAAAGCACAATAGGGCTTGGAAAGCAAGTATAAGACCTATAGTAGTGTATCAGGAAAAAGTGATGTTAGATAAAGTTCAGAAATGTCTTAGACACAGACTTTTCTCCCAGTAGCTTCACTGGAGGCTGATGAAGAGATATTCTTCTAACTGATTCTCATCTTGAAAGAAGCAGCTGGGAAAGCTGACAACTAGGAAATATGTGTGTGTGTATATTTGTAAGTGTTCCACACTGTCTGCCCTCTTAGTGCTGTTTTTCCACTTATTTTCAGGTTATACAAGGCAGCATCTGACCTCTCTTTTATACTGCCACGTTTCAACCCAGTTGCCTCATTTGTGGTCTCTTGAGTATTAGGATTCTGTTTAAAGCTTCTGTACAGTTACGATTCTTGCCCAATGACTTTTGTGTCACAAGAGAGATTTGACAAATGGTCACAAATAAAGAAAGAGGAGGAGCTTGATTTCAAGAAAATCAAATTAATGAAAATAAGAAAATAGGTAAGTCAAAAAGCTCTGATTGCAGAATATAGTATGCCTGAAGCTTTTCTATTCTCATTATGTTAGAATCTGTGATGGAACCAGATGAAAAGAAGGGTTATCTATAGGGCTAATTCTGAAGGGTTAATTCAACAGGTCAGAAGGGTCTGGCTTTGCTTACTGTAGGCAATCAGTTCTGAAAACAAAGTGAATATTTCATGGTTATTTGGACAGTCAATACAAAAGGTCCAGGAAAACCAATTTGCTGGTGTCCCTCCTCTCCAAGACTTTTGCCAGGTTCTGCTTATGAATTTCATTTTGCTGTCTCATGGAGGCTGGTAGGAAAGGAGGAGTCTTACTGCCATCTTGCTACTATAAAAATTCCCCCTGCATAGTGAAAGTGATTTACTGACTACTAAATGAGAAGCAGCCTTGTGCTAAAACAATATTGAGCTGATAATTTGCATTCAATGGTGGTTATTTAATGCCTTTGATGAGAATCCACTTCGGAGGGATCTCCCATATGGGCAAAAATCCCACATCCATGATCACAGTGCTGTTTTCGTTACGATCGGCACCATTCTCCAACAGCTCAGTAATAACTGCCTCTCAGAGCTGTTCTTATCCTAGGCATGGCATGCTATGGATATATCTTGCTGCGAGAGAAAAACCTCTGGCCATGTAATTCTGACTTTCTCATTTTTTCTTAGAGTCCAGACTTCTTGTTCCAAAAGCCATTTGCAACTTTACTTTCAGCGGTATGTATCACAGCAGGCTGTGAATACAGATAAGTAGAACCTGCCAAATTAACATACTGAAACATCTTTGCTGTCACTGTTCTTTAAATCTCATTTTTTTGTTTGTAAAATGTCCCTTAGAGATAATAACTTTATTTTGTAGAAAGAATATATAATTAAAACCAGCCAAACACACAGCACTTTGAGTTGTTAATGTAGAATTTAGCAAGGAGAAATCAGACCACTTGCTGACAAATCTTCTTAAAGAGAGAAGAAATTACGGTCAGAGGACGTTGTCAATAATCGGGATTACAATAAGTCATTTACAATAAACTGTTCCTGGGAGACAGAGAGCTTAAGGAAATTGTGGGTTGCCTAGATGTAGGATGTGTTCAAGAAAATAATGATGCTTTGATTTGGACAAAGGTATCTGATTATCCCAGATGTAGCTGGAAACATTTCTCCCCAGCTCATGTCATTTTTGCTTTTGTAAATGTTGCGTGACAATCCCGGGCTCCTATGATAAGATAACTATCTGGAAAAAAAGAAAATAGTGAGAAACTGTAACCTCAGCTGAGTGTTTGGATAAGCACGGTAGCAGCAGCTGATCTATTAGCTCTGCATGACTGGAGCCCTGTGGCAGCAATCCATGGTTTAAACAATTCTTGGGTTTGTGTCTGTTCTGGCTGTTGGAGGGCACTGTGCAGTGATACACCTCACCAGCGCTCGGCACTGGGCCGCCAAAGCAATCTGACCTGCTCCCAGCACCGTGTGTTACTGTAAATGCCCTCTCCAGCCCTTGGGGCTGAGATCGGTTTTCAGGAGAGGAAGGTGTGTTTGGATGCTCCCCAATTCATAATCCATTCTGCATGCGTGCCTTAGGCAGCTCTCTGAGCCTTGCTTGACACTGGCTTGGGTGAGCTACCCTCTTTTCTGCACCCTCCCCAAAGCACTAAATCATCTTTTTCCTCTCCAAATCACACTGATGTTTTCCAACACAAGAAAGTAGTAACTATTCGGGATTTTATTTTTCCCCTGAGTCTTCTATGAGAAAAGAATCATAATCCATGGGCATTTAGAACTCCACTTTTCAGTTTATAGGTAAAAATCTCCCCCCCCAGTAATGCCATGTTCCAAATATTGTAGAAGTGACCAAAATTTTGTCACTAATACTTTCTGTGTGTGTGTATATATATATATTAAGGTACTGGATTCATTTAAGAGAAAGGTGCTATTTTTTATGAGATCATTCTTGAATGGACAGGGTTTATTTCTTTTCATGAACAGCAAGGCTGAATACCAGGGATCACTCTGTGCTACACAGAGACTTAGGCTGATTGCCACCATGTCCAGATGTGCTCATGAGCAGGAGTGGGCAGGAGCTCTAAAACATCCAGGTGCTTCCTGGTGGGTGGAGAGAAAAGGGGAGTGTTTGCAGCAGGTTTTTAATCTGCTATAGGAACACATCTATGATACACTACAGCTATCTGTATAAAAACACTGTTTGGGTTTTTTCCCCTTAAAAAAAAAAAAAGGCATTTGTCCTAAATCTACTGTATGGAAAAAAAAAACCCCACCAAACCAAAAAAAAAACCCCAAACATTTCAAGTAGAAGACCTAGGATATTTCTTTGCATGAGCCTGTCACTTCGACTTCGCTTTCCCTGCAACTTTTTCCTTATCATAATAAGCACTAGCACATCTTTCCAACTACACCAGTCATCAGTTAACCTAATAGAAAAAAAAAGTTCACTCTCCCTACCAGCTTTGCAGCTCTGCTGGTATTTTCAAACCCCTATCTTTTTGCTTACTTTGTCCTGTTTTCTGGGTGAACGATTGTGCTGTTTCCTGAATGAGGAGTATGAAATTTCATTGCTTTATACTAGGCATCTAAGCATGAAGTCGGACAGTGTTCCAAGAGCTGAAGTAGTTAATATGATACAGAAACTGTGTGGCTCTTTCATGAATAACCAGCTTGGTTGGCAGGTCAAACCAGCACAAGTGATAACGGCATAGCGTGTTCATGGGCTGATCATAGCAAGTATGTAACTGAACTCTCAGAGCTGAATTCAGAGTGCAGTTTTACTCTGCAGCGAGTCTGGGGAGAGGCAATGTATAGATGCAACAAATATAGTAGAGATATCAGCACAATCACGTGACTTATAAAAAAAAAAATGGGAGCAAAGATAAAGCAGCTTTAGCCATTAAATGAAACAGCAGATACCTTCTTTGGCTCAAAAATTCATGAACTGCAGATTGCTGAAAGTGAGGAGAATATACTGGGGTGATACAACTTTGCTCTTCTCTAGGTATCCCTAACAGTTCCTGCATCTGTGCTGCACTCTGATCTTTTTTTTTTTTATAGCCCTTTTTCACATAATCTTTCATTCCCTTGAGTGTCCCTTTCTTCTATCATTATGTAGGTTGTCTCCTTCAAAGTATTCCTTTATCTGTCCATTTTCCTTCCCTCTCCCTGCGGTTGAAGTCTCTGTCACTTTACCTTCCTCACTTTACTTTCTTCTTTCACATTATTAGTTCTTTTGATATATTCCAAGGTATCCCTTTCCCTTCTGCTATGGCTGTTCTAGTTCCTGGTTTCCAAAGTGGTCTCTGTGCTATCCACAATATTTTCTGCAAGATCTCTCTTTTTTTCTTTTTTTTTTTTTTCCCTTCCTTTTTTTTCCCCTTCCTTTTTTTTTTACTTCTTTTTTTTCCCTTTCTTTTTCCTTTTTTTTTTTTCTTTTTTCTTTTTAAAGTTCACCATTAAATTTTAATTGAAAAGCAAATGTCAGTTGGTCAAAAAACGTGAGAACCATTGAATGAGACAGTAAGTAACATGGGTCAGGTCACCTGCTCTGTACCCAACTTACAACAGGTTGTGGCCCTGTTCCTTGCTTCTTGTGTGCTAGTGTAATAAAAGTAATTAATAGTAAGCTGTTCCTATGAGTTACCTATTGATAGCTCAAGGGCTGTGTGCCACGGGGTGCACCCTATTAACCCTCTTTGGGGAATATCTTGTAGGGGCAACGTGGGGGACACAGGGCAGAGATCCTTCAGTAGTCTCTTAATTTGTTTTACATTCCTTTTCTCTCTCAGTGAGTCATGCTCATCTCCCTGTGACTTGAGAGTTCATCTTGGGATCTCATGCCATCTTTCTGTCTTTATGAGAAGGTGTGTATGATGATCCACCCTAATGGTTTCTGTTGCTGGCTGTGGCAGCATGTTTTATGATGGGTGTGGTACATTCCCATTTTCTCTGTTGTGCATGTACAGTATTCACCTTGCAGCCCCACCCGTGGCCACTCCCACCCTCCCACTGGGAATCGCCCACAGTAAGCTCTGTAATTACCTTTATTTGATCTGAGGAATGGATTTGGGAATCTTATTTGCACAGTCGTAAGCTGAGTATGTTAAAAGAGAAAAACAAAAAAACTTTGAATGGCTGATTCACTGAGCAGTGATGTGCAAAGTAGAGAAATGGCAGAAACACAGATAACCGAGTTCAGGGGCTGGTGAACTGAAGTGTTTCTGGAGTTTTTGCCTTGGAAATATCTGGCTACAATACATGTATACAAAGGAGAATTTCACCTGTTATTGCCTGGTTTGAGTTCTTAATGTTTGCAGGCAAAGCTGCTGTAAGTTATAGTTTTGATTGGAATATTTTCTGTTAGTTTTACATAGAATTAATCTGAATCGGTGCAAACTGCAGTTTATACTTGTTTTACATATTTACTCTGGGTTATGCAGAGTAGTCTACACAGGCCTCTAAGACTCTCAGTGAAGAAAAGAAATTGTATATAGTCAGAAGTAACGTAGCACTAGCTCAAGCATTTAGTTTCTAGGGAAACCTTTGAAAAGAAAAAAAAAACCAACCCAAAACCCACACCAAAAAAGCCCAATACTCAAGCTCCTATTTTGTCTTCTTAAGATCAAAGGTCTTTCAGCATCCACCTAGCAACCAGTAAGTAATTCAGCTAGCTCACAGAAGCACAGCTGATTTGGAGTGATGTATTCTGCTGACACCTCTTCCCAGGCATGCATGAAAAATGTTGCATATAAGGTAGTAAAGATGGAGGAACAGGTAATGGAAAATGATATTTATTTCTCTGGAGGAAACCCACTCTGCAGTCCCAGCAATAGCTTTTCTGCCCACAGAACTGAAATGTTGTTTCTATATATGCAGTGGTCAGTGTTGGGTAGCATGTTAAAGTATTTCAAACTGGGAAAATTGGGCTGATAATATGCTTAGGTTACCAGAAAGAACTTTTGACAAGATGCTTCATCACAAGGTTTTAAGGGAGCTAAATATCTACTGAGATCCTGAATATTGATAGAAGAGGTCTTTGCCTGGATAAATATTTGGTTAAAAGGTAGAAAGTGATAAAAGGTAAAGATGAGTGATCAGTTTTTGCAAGGAAGGAAGCCACTGGTGCAGGGTGTGATCTTTAGGGGTCTGCTGAGACTTTGTGTTGCTTAATGTATTCATTAAAAAAAAAAAAAGAAAAAGGAAAGGAAAAGCACCATGACAAGATTTGCAGATGATGTGGTATTCTGAGTATTTATGATGAAGGTTATGTGGAAGGAATAGCAAAAAGACATTATGAGGTTCAGTGATGGGGCATTTAACCCTATAGGTAAACCTAAAGAGAAGCACTAAAAGAAAATAATTTACTAAACAAGCAATCCTAGTTGGTTTGTTTGTTTGTTTTAAATAAAAAAAGCCATTTAGCTGACCATTAAAACTCAGGAAAGAGTAATGATGGGTGGTTCCATGAAGATGTCAGCTCAGAGATAATAGCAATCACAAAACCAAAGTCAGTATTAAGAATTGTGAGGGAAAAAGCAGAACAAAGAGATACACTTTCCCTCCCCAGCCCCATGGTGTAAACCCGTGATGTATCGCTGTCTTGAAGAGTGTGTGGAAGACACACATTAAATCAGAGGTGGCACTGAGAGGGTGAACAAGCATGAGTGTCAGTCATATTCTAATTCAACAGCTGAAGACCACCCAGTGAGCCTGGTTGGAAGGAAATTCAAAACTAATAAAGTGAGATGGTTCTGTACGCAGCCTGTAGATGAGCTGGGGTGCTGTAGGTGTAAAAAGCTGTATGGATTTAAAAGCCATCTGGACAAGTGCATGAAAAAGCCATTAAGTAGATGGACACTAGCTCTAACTTAAGAGGTCTGTGACTTGCAAACTATGTTTGTTGTTTCTATGCTTTTCCCCAGACATTTAGTCTTGTCCATTGCTGGAAACAGGATCCTGGGCTAGATGGGCCTTTGATTTCACCCAGAATGGATGTGTTTTGGGATCATGTGCTTTGCACATTGTTTTGAACACATAAAACCAGAGAATGTTTCACTTTTCAAAGCTGCAATTTCTTTGTGTTGTAAAAGGCAACCTCTTTCCAGAGAGATATAGCTGCCTACCTGCAGAAAGATTAGAGGAAAGGGAGATAGAAACTGTTTCAGGGTGAAGAAATGAAAGGGTGCATGTCTGATTATCCACACACACTTACCTCCCTGCCCCCAAAATTACAAAGTCATCCACACCCAAGCATCAAGTTGAGAACTTAGTTTTGTGATTTAAAGCATTGTCTTTGGAATACCAGGAGGAGCAAGAGACAGACAGACTGAACAATAAACGAGGGACAGTTTGAAGATGAAAGAACCTTATGGGAATCTTATGGGAAAAATGTGGCCTGACATTGTTTTGCAAAATGAGTAACATACAAACACGCTAATCCTTCAGGAAGAAATAACTGCTGAGAATGAGGTGAGATACCAGTCACTTGACATTAGGAAGACTAAAGAAGGGGAGAGGGAGAAGGAAAAGCAAATCTAGTATGGTGAAGAAACAAGAAGTCGTGCATGAAGTTGTTAACCTTCCTAGAAAGGATTATGTTCATTCTTTGTAAGCCCTGGAAAACTTAATGTGTGTTGTTAATATAAGTACAAAGAAAGTTCCTGGAAGGAAAAAAAGATCTGAAAATGAGGGAAGTTGAAAGAACAAGCACTGCTAAAACTAACCCTATTTACAGTTATGAGACTGGCATAAGAGTCTCTAAAATATGTAAATATGGCCATCTCTGACCGACTCAGTTGCACCAAAGGTCATTCACCTAATTAATCTTCTCTGTGCCTCACTGCAAAGTGACCAATGATTGTTCTTCCCCTTTACCCTCCCCACTTTCCAAGTACTCACTCCTCTGCTACACCCACCTGTTTTCCTAACACCTAATTTATTCCTAGAGTCTATTTCTGTTTCATAAACACTACTTCCTTACTGTTAAAAGCAAAAGGATAAACAACAGCTGTTTGATTTTTAAGTTACTTTTACTTAATTCTTCATCTTATGCTCTTAACTCTCTTGGGAGAATTCTTCAAGCTTTGTGAAAACTTTCTTCTGAAAGAAGAACAAAACAAAGCCAAGCTTCTTTCCCCAGTTCTCTTCATTTCTGGTTGTTTAAAAGCCCATGGTTCAAACCATCACGACTTCAACAGCTGATGCAAAATTTACGCAAAATAATGTGATTTGTTCGTCTAGGATGAACTTTTCAGCCAGGTCCATCTGCCTTGTGAAATGTGAGATGCTTTTATATTAATTTTTTTATTTGGCCATTATCTGCCTGAACAGGCGAGCAAGTGCTAAGTAATTAATGGTCCCTGTGCTCAAGAAAAAACTGAAAAGAAAATGCAGAAATTTGTGACATGCATACCCCTCTTCAGGGGCTTAAGTGCACCCCTTCAGGGCTTAAATCTCAAAATTATTCTATCAGAAGAGTATCTAAGAAATGGAGACCATGATAATAGTATTTTCCATCCTTCGATATTTTGACTTTTTAATGAATATCTGAAGCAATAGAGAATCTCCTTCAAGAGCTATGTATGTATTCAGAATAGCACATCTGCTTTCTGCTGTTTCTTAACAAATTCCAAATTCTATTTCTTTGGCTGTCTGTCTGCTGGGTTCATAGAATCGTAGAATACCAGGTTGGAAGGGACCTCAAGGATCATCTGGTCCAAACTTTTTCTTAAGAAAAGCATGACCTAGATAAGAAGGCCCAGCACCCTGCCCAGCTGAGGTGATTCCCTCAGGGTAAGCACGTCTACTATAGTAATTGAGACAAAAGTATGTTTTTAATTCTTTCAGTTCCAAATTATTTAAAATATCTTATGGGAAAAAAGCAACAACCTAGATTAATTAAACCACAAAAACTAGAAAACATGAAGTTCACAGCTTTTTTAGGAGAAATTCAATTCTGTTACACTATGAGTAGCCTTTACCACCTCTCACTTGTAGAAAGGCCCCAATGACTTTAGAAAACAGAGCTTTCTTTCACCATAAAACATGATGTAATAACACCCTTGCAATATAGGATAGGAACTGCAGAGAAACAGCAAACATCAAAAAACTGCCTGCACAGAAACAGTTTTGCAATAAACAGCCTGAATAAACATTCTCTCATTGAGGAAGCATCATTTAAGCAAGTGTATTGGATTATATACACAGCCTTGGTGCTCTTACAAAATTCTTAATAGACATGAAAATTAGAAGTGAGAAAAAGGCTAAAATTAAACAGGAATCACACAAGGCCTGCATTTTTTCCCTGTACTCATGTTGCATTTGACACACATATGTCATCATGAAGTTTATGAAGCACAAGAGATTCTTCCTGGGAGACTCATGCCCACCCTAACAGGGAATTCTGTCCATTCTGTCCTTAGTGTGAAAAAATGACTCCTGTATTGAAATCAAATCTTGCATTCTGGGGAGCAGCTGGCCATAGAGAGGGTGAAGCTATGCTCATTTCTTCTCTTAAAATATTAAATTTCAGTGATACATAAAATGTAATTAACTGATCTAAGGGGATTACCATATTAAAGAACATAGATGTAAAACTAAACGTATTATAAAACCCATTCTGTTCTCTTATACATAAAAAATAATGCAAATTAAGCTTTTTATAAGTGTTTGTTTCCAATGCTTAAAGCACATCTGATAAAGAATATTCATTAAGGGACTAGAAGTACAGTTTTATATTATTGCTAACTCTGTCTTCAGAATAGTAATTTCAGGAAGAAAAAGAGAATTTATATATTAAAATATATTTATGTTTTATAAAACTCCCACAAATCTGTATTGACATCGATAACAGCAACAGTTCAACGTTTTACTTCGTCTTAAAGACCTCTGTGTGTAACACAGCTCTTCACTCGTTCTGGTGTTTTAACTTTTTCACACTAAACCACTGTAAGACCGACTGTATAATATTATAGTATCTTGGGGGACTGTAGAAACTACAATGCAAAAATGGAACGTAGTGTTGCAGGTTCAGCAGAATAGAAGAGATGTCAGCAAGGGAAAGTAGAGTCCTGAACAAAGACCATGTTGCTTGGAGACTTTATCGGTATTTTATTTATGAAGTAATGTCTTGAAATTAAAGAACATGTTTTATTTTCTGACATTAACATATTGCATGTTTTGTGTTTATGCCCTCTGGTTTCATATTTTCTCCCGCTGACACCAGAACTGTATAGTGTGGTAGCTATCACTTACAAAGTGTGGAATGTGTTCTATAGCCAAGGAGAAGATTTTTTTGATTGGGATTAGTTTTATCTGAGGCTGTGGGAAATTAATTTCTGTATGAGAAGCTTTTGTCAGCTGTAGTTATTTTTTGCTGGTAAAGAGGTCATCCAGCTACTGGAAGCAACCTCATACTTGGCTTTCTTTGTCAGCTTGTTTTGTGGTGACGGTAGCTTCCTATGGCAGATATCATGCTATGGTTGAAGACTATTTTTCTCTGCAGTTGGAAGTCTAGAGCAGAGCTGTAAGATGCCTGGTTTTCACACCTATAGTTTCCAATTCATAACAGGATCTATATAGCAGAAATAACATTGGAAAGATTCAGAGTCACAGGAAAGCTGAGTCTGGAAGGGACTTTGGGAGGTCATTTAGTCCAACTCACCCTGCTCAATGCCAGGTCAGTCAGATTAAAGTGCAGAGAAGAGTATTGTCAGGAAAACAGCCAAAAAATAAATGAGCATGTCTGTTTTCTCTGTCAGGGAAATCTAGGCCCTCTGTCTGTTAGAAAAGCCGTGCATCTTTGTTTGAACATTAAACATCACTAATGAACACATCATCAAATCTGACTTGCTAAACTAGGGCAAAGGAATTCTTCACATAGGCTCTCTTTATTTGGTTTTCTGTAGAGTATTCCTCCTCTGACTCCAAGTTGTCACATTTCTGACTGTGATTCTTGACATATCTTACATTTTTTGAGAAACTCAGAGCTGCTGGAGTAGTGACTATACAAGAATGCGTATTTTTGCATTGGTAGTTGTGAAATAAAGGTGAAAGCTTGATTCTTACAGTGCCTAAAACCATAAGCAAGTATCATAGATCCATCATACACTTATTTTTCAAAATTCCATGGTGGTAAGATTTTATTCTCCATAATGTTAAATTTAAGGAATTCACTCCTGGTCCATCCTCCCTGCAGTTTCAGTATAGATGTGTTTCCAGTTTCCACATTTTCATTCTCAAATTTTACTTTGCAATTCTTTCTCAAATCTTCTAGCTTCACAGTGTCTTTCTATGTGGAAAAATCTATTTGTGTGTACCTGATTTTTTCCTGTTTTGTTGAGTATCTTTTTAAAAATGATTTTTTCTGTGGAGACACTATCACTTTGAACCAAAGTTTGCAGTCCTCTTTGTGGTCGTCTCGAGCCACTTTGCACATACGTGCACAGATAAATCTGGTTTATTTTCCCTGTTCAAAACAGGCCCTTGTTGTATTTTTATAGGGTCAGGAAGGAGAAAAAGAACAGGTCTGACTGAATTATGCTGTGCCCCATGTGATTTTATAACTGTTAAGTTTGTCTGATGAAAACTACTGCTAACCAATGCATGGCAACTTAGGCTGCAGGGTATTCTCACCTACATGAGAGTGGACAGAAATCTGGGAAGCCATTACTAGATTTCTAGTGAGTCTTAAACATTTAATGAAAATTTTGTGAGGCAAAGAGTTTTTCTATACGAGTACAGGTATTTTCTGCAGTGTACTGAACTGATATATATTAATGGACAGTAAATTTCCATAGATGTAAATAAGTGGTATTATTGCTCAACACCTCAGAAGACTGTATACAGACTCTCCCAAACAGAGCACCTTGTATTAATGGCTAATCTTGAAAATGTTGGTCCTAGTATGTAATTTTTCAGTGCTTTGAAAAGTTCTTATAAAGATGCTAGACAATGGTATTTCTTGCATGTTACCAAAACAGAATTCAGATATCACAAAGCTGACCACAAACCCATATTGCAGATCAGGTGCTCTCTAGACACTCTACATTTCAAAGAAAAAAAACCCAGCCCAAATCTATTCCTGGGTGGAAAAGTAGGGCATACATTAATTAGTGACCTTAAAGCACAATGGAAAACTAACGGGGCAATGCCAAGTCAGACTATGAGAAATTCTGGAATATTAATGATGTTTGCCTCTGATCTCACACATGGAAGCATACGTGTGTTCTCACCTCCCAGAGGACAGGGCTGAGGCTTTTTGACATCTTCAGGTTCAGTGGCTCCAATTAATTTTGTTTGAGTGAATTTAGAGAATCAGCTGAAATTACTGCAGAGCTGCAGGTCTTTGTGTCTGAGAATTCGCTGAGTGTGAGTGCCTTAGACAAGACTGGAAGGAGGTGCCTGTCTGGAGACTAGAACGTACGAGGGAGTTGCAGTTGGCAGATCTAACTGTAACTCCCAGAAAAAGCACAAAATTAAAAACCCCACCAAACTAAGGAAAAAATCCCTCAAAAGTTAACTGCATTATGAATTTGCTAAGAAACTGCCATGCTGGCCTTGCAAGAGGAGAAGGTGTACAGATAATACAGCTTGACATTAGTGACTTTTCTACTGTCTCCCATGATGTTCTCATAAGCAAACTAAGAAAATTAATTTTAGATAGTAGGGAGGAAGTAGAGCTGGATGGAATAGAGCATAAGAGTAGTTACTGACCGATCGTTGTAAGAATGAAAGGGTATTTTGGTTCAACAGACCAACAGGGATTTCCTAGAGTCTGATAGCACTTGGTATTCTCACTAATGACTTGCATGATAGACTAGAGAGGAGCACTAATCAAATTTGGAGACAGCCTGAAGATGGAAGGCTTTGCATATGTATGTATTTAGAGGCCAGTATTCATATTCAAAAGGAGTCAGGCAAAATGATCTGAAGAAAGTAAAATGCAGTTCAATAATAGCCAAGTTCAACATCTAGGCAGGAATAATAAACCCTGCAGATAGTGAATGAGAACAAGTGACTAGGGAGTGATTCTACATAAAAAGATCTTGAGGTTTTAAGGGGTTACAAGCTGAACCTAAATCAGCCACACCATGTCCTAATGAAAGAGGCAGACAGGCTAACAGGTATAAGTGCTTACAGAAGTATATTCTGTGACACTTGTGAAATTAATTCCTTTTGGCCTCAGTAAAGTATCAGCTGAAGGTTTGTGTCAAGCTTTGGTCACTGCATTTTGAAACAATGGACTCGAATTTGGAGTCCATAGGAGAGGAGGGAGAATAATCAGAGGCCTAGAAAGTGTGGCTTATGAGGAAAGATTTACAGAAGTAAGGTTGTTTAGTCTGGAAGAGAATTTATATTGATGGACATTCCAGCTATTCTTTCCCCTCTTGTTTGCTCCCTTCTTTTCTGCAGCTTGGGAGGACAGTGCCTAGCTGTTTAATTATTCCAGCTGGGAAAATAGTAAATTATTTCCTTCTATGAATTACTTACATTCCTGGGAGAACAGGTTCCTGTCTAATATTTCTGGCATCCTACCATTTGCCCACAGAGGGGAATGTTGCAGAGACCTGTCCTGGCAGGTCTGTTGAACCAGCAGTTAAGAGTTTGCAGGGCAGGGATACCTACCCATTCCAGGAGTAAAGTACGGGCTAGGTGTGGAAGTAGTAAGCTGACACTAGATGAGCTCCTTTGAGAGGCTCTAACAAACTGGTGAGGCAGCAGTACAGAGGGAAACAAATTGGGTTAAAATGACAGCATGTTTAGCTTCATTACATGACTGATGGAACCTCACCCTATATGCTTCATTCATTTCTGAGCACTTCACCGACAGAAAGATAATAATGCTCTGGATTGCAGTAGCCCTGTCTCATCCAAACATCTTAAAATTATTTTACATATATTTACTAAGCCTCAAAAGGCACTATTGAGATTTGTAAAGGCTCTACAGGGCTCACTTTACTAACCACATTTTCAGCAGCTCCCTTCAATACTTGGCAGCATTTAACAGGGCAAAGAATGCAGGGTTCATTTGAAAATGGTAGGGAATTTAGGTGAAATACATACAATCTTCTGATGATTTTGTTTATATAATGCAAAAAGCAGCATTGTTCTGTGTCCAACTCTGAAAGTCTTGCATTCTGAACAAAATAAAGAATATTATATTCTGTGGCAGTTGTTTGGAATGCTTTTTAGTGTTGATTTGAAGGAAGAGGGTGTTTGCAAGAAGTGATCAAGTGTAGCGTGCTGGATTATAGTGAGGGGGCTCAGCTTTCTCAGCGCTGTGGAAGAGACCACTGGTCATGTCTCATGTATCACCAGGAGATGTAGTTGCAAGAGATTTTGCACAAGAGCGGTGCAAAAAAAAAAAAGGGGCTGTGTTGTACAGGAGTTAACTGATTTAAAAGAAAACAACAACAAAAAAAGGGATGTCTATGTGGTGAGGAGCCAGTTAGGGAAGCAGCAGAGCATCTGGCTGTGATGATAAGGGCATGACTTGAATTTATGTTTGAAATGTGGCAAAAGGGCTATTTCCCTAATCTTACTAAAGGTGGTATAGTATCTTTGATAAATCGAATTGACCAATTGCTGAATGGAAGCAGCATCCTGTTGTTAGCACCACGTTAGAGCATTGATTCAGTAGTGACTCAGAGCGAGCAGCACCTCACAACTCTGCTTCCGAATGATGCCATTCCATGGTGGTTTGTTAGTGGGCTCCCGCTTGGTATTCCAGCCTCTTTCAACCTTGCATAGCTTCTGAGACCTGACAACTGGCTTCCAAATCTTAACTAAATAACAAATTGCCATAGGAAGATGTGTCACTGGCCATACTCAAAGGATTACGAGAGGAGAATTTTATTTGTACATCTCGCCTAATCTGCACTGTCTCCATAATTAATCTCTGTATTTTGAGCTAATGATTTTTGAGGCTCAGGAGAGCAGAGAGGTGTGTTTGACCCAAATCATAAAGCTCAGACTTTCAGAGCAATGATAGAGGACATGGCCACAAACAGTGGATCCTCTCTGCTTGGAAGTTATCTCCATTTCCTGGTTCTATGGCTTAGAGACACAGACCTACCAAATACTGTTTCGCTTACGGCACAACCAAAACACCACTTTTCCTTCCTTTCCAACAGACACATTCAGAGCCAGCTTCCAAAGTTTCTGCATGAGTGAGGCATAAGCTGCTAGAATATTTTGCATCTAACTGTTTGGTTTGTAAGCAGGACAGAGTACGGGTAAAAAATCATTCATTGTACACTTTCCAGTGCTTTGAGTCAATACCTTTTAAAGGCTAATACATGGTGGGGGGTTGTTTGGCATTTCTGTTTTTCTTTTGGTTTGGTTTTGGTGGGGTTTTTTGTTGGCTTGGTTTTTTTTCTTTTTAGTTTTTTTTTTGCTTGTTTGTGTTTGCTTTTGGGTTTGTTTGGGTGGTTTTTTTTAGTTGGTTTTTTTGGTTTTTTTTTTTTTAACTTCATGCCTTTTAACTGTTATTGCATGGATTACTGTGGAACTTCTGACTTCAGATCTAGCTGTGGTCACTCCGGGCTGTAATTAAAAAAGCTCCTTCTTGGTTCTAGTGTGAATCAAATTATCAATATTTTTCTTCAGGATTTTGAAATTTCTGTTTCAGATTTTTCGGAGGCCATATCACTGTATCTCTGTCCTCGGTCATTTAACAGCCTAGGAAACAAGATTATGGGAGTGATTTCACGATGGGAAGTAGTTCTGCGTGACACCACTTCTTGTGTTTAAATTTCTCAAGTTTGTGGCCAAAAAGGTTAGAACCTTGTTGTTGTGGTTAATGTTTGGTTTCCAGAAATCTGAACTGATTATGTTCTCTTTTTATTTGTGGTCTTACAAAATAGATGCTCTAAAAGGACATTTTTTGGGGGGGAGGGGGGTTATGTATCTTTCTCATTATTCCCTTAAAAAACTGTATTCTCCTACAAAAGAAAAAGCTTGTTATTAGAAGGAATGGCTCTGAAAGACATTGCTTTGTATAGATGACTCTTTTCTATTCAACTCAGCAGTTTACAGTAATGCCAAGTGTCTCCCTGTGTTGCTGGCAGGTTCCTATATTACACCTATCACAGTGGCATATAGATATTTCCCTTTACTCCCCAGACTACTCCACTGACTCCTACCTCAGTAACTGGCACGTGGCTGCAGTTATATCCAGGAACACAGCAATGATATACAAGTATCTGTGCTCGTGTACACCGTACACAGCTAGTATTTTCTCCCACTATACTTCAACATTTGAGGGGAGTCCAGATGCTCAGATTACCAGGATGTAGTCCCTTATTTCATTTACATGAACACTACTTCTACCCACATTCATCTCCCCTCACTGGGATACAGGGTAAACAATGTGCTTTAGTTGTATATTTTCTTGTCTGCATATATAATACAGGGTATCACCTGGCTGAAAGCAAACTACACAAACCTTTGCTCCTTAAGAAATATGCACTCTAGATATTAAATATTTTTTGTTCTTCTATGCTCATAATTAGTTATGAACAAAATACATACATTTTCAACCTAAAACTCAGCCAGTTCAACTCGGCTCATATCAGTATTCAAGTTAGAAACATATATGATTTGGATAAACCAAATAGAAACAGTTATCGATTAAAGTCTAATTCTCCAAGATTTACTCTGATGCCCAGTAAATTTGCAAGAGGGCCAAGACTGAATGATGGCTGGTTGTTATTTACAGGTTTGATAATTATTATGTTTGTAAAACAAACAGTTCCTTTCTTGCTGGAAATCTAACAGTCTGAAACTAAGCGAGAAGAAAGCGACGTGTTTCCTGTGCATATAAAGAAATAAGAAAAAAGTTTCCATTTGCAGTACTCCAATTTAGTCATTTCTGCAGTTTCATGCTAGTTTATATCTGGATGTCACTTCAGTCACCTTCCAATATAGGAGTAAGCCTAAAAAAGCCTTTCATCTGCTACTACAAAACACACAAAGCAAAAGTAATATTTCAAACAGAGGCTGTAGTAAAAGCAAGCTTGATTTCAAAACACACAGATTCCCAAGTTTTTGATTCACGGTTGTAAAAGTTTGAATAAATCTGTTATGAATCGGTGAACCAGGAGACTTCACACTTTTTTTTAGAAATACTTTTCTTGGTTTGTCTTTCTGTTATTTAATTCTTCCTCTTCTTTTTTTTTTTTTCCCCCCGTCTCAGGTAATGGTAAACACTTCTAGCTTTTTTTGGAACTATGGAATAGAAAGTAGCTTAGATGGAGCTGGTATACACCCGAGACAAGAAGAGCTACTTCTTTTTTTTTCCTTTGGGAAATCACCTACAATCTTCATTTCTCCCAGTGCTAGACCAATGGATCTAGTAACTTACCTGGTGTTTTCTTGACTCCTTCTCGTGCTACTCTTCACTCGCCTCTGATAAATACCTATAGGAGTTGCCGAGGAACGGGATGTATGTGCTGACCTTCCCCTTCCCTCAGCCTGAAGTTCTTCAAAGTCAGCCTCAGGGACTTCAGATTAAATAGATGAGCCAAGGCAAGGGAGTTCTGCTCCCCCTTCCGTTTGGCTTTCACGGCTGAATTCTAAAAAGCTATATGAAGTTGTCAGAGGTTTCCTCTTACCTTTTTACTGAAGCAAAACGGCGTGCTGCTGCTCCAGGACAGGATTAGGTCATTCAAACAGCCCTGCAGAGAGAGTGGAGGCTCAGCGGTACAGAGTCTCCAAAGGCTGGAAAGATCTGATCTTACATCAGGTGAGAGAAGGCAGCTGGCTAGGCAAGCCAATAATTATGATATCAGCTCTTGTTCGCCTCAGGCAGTCCTGCATTTAATAAGAATACAAATATGACTAAGCTGCAGGTTTGTTTTTTTTTTCCTCGTTCTCTTGGTAATTCTTCAGAGAAGTTGGGCAGGTATTGAGCTCTAACTGTCTGGAAAGAGAGTTCTCCCTCTCAACCTCTCTGTTTTTCTTTTGATTTGAAATACCCATCTGTTACTGTGTTTTGCAAACCTATTATCTACCTGTGGTTATTAAAATTACTCTTTCCTGGCATGGATTTTGCCATACTACCAGAAAGCATTCAACTACCAGAAATAGGTGTCTTTCTTGCATTTGTTCAGTCTGAACTCTCATCATGGAAAGGAACCGTGGCTCCACCATAGAATGTCAAAACATGTTGCACCAGTTAGATGTGAGAGGAACACTACATGACCAATATACTTAAGGTAATATTCCTTCCCAAAACCAGAGTGCTGTAGCAGAGTCATAAAAATAGAACTGGGTTGGAGGAGTGTATGCATTTGTGTGGGCAGGTATGTATATGTATTTATGTGGAGAGGTTTGTTTTTAGTGTGCAGATATGTAGAGAGGAGTACGAGTTTAAATGTGCAATTGCAGGAATATGTATTTCTGCTGCCCTTACCTGGCTTTGTGCACACTCTACAGTCCCCTACACAAACCTGATCACACCTACTGTAATAATACTTACCTACCTCATAGGGTGTTGTGAGGATTAATTAATGTTTGTAAAGAGCTTTGAAGATGAAAAGCCTTGAATGAGTGCTAAATATAATTATCGTCATTCCACAAAACAGTAGAAACATCTTTGCGGCCCCCAGGTTATTGTATAGGTACACCCATGTTTATCTCCCACGATTATGGTAAGATACTGAATAAGGTCTGGAAACTTTGATAAAAACATGCTCTCTGCTTTGGAGGACATATTTATATTCATGTTAAGTTCATGCTATTCATGAAGTGCTTTTGTGATTCCTCTTTCAGAATGCTTTACACAGATTTGTGATAGAAAAGATCTACTGTGGCATCCACGTGTCATAATAATAGGGCTGGTGGAAGAAAAGCCATGTTTTTACCTGTGATGAATTATTTCTTATCAAGAGTTTGCCAGTCTGATTTTATTAGATCTATCAGGAACTTCTAGTATTAGAAATAAAGACTTTGTCAATTTATCTTCTGGATCCTGTAACGATAGTGGGCATGGAGTCTTGGTGGATGTGCTCTTTCCTGTCTGGAAGATCTCAAGGATAGTGCTGGATAATTACTTGTCCTCTCCAAGGGCTTTCACGTTTGATTTTCCTCAGAGTTACATGTCTAAAGCTGACAGGGAAGATTCTGAGATGATTTGGGCTACACTTGACATCTTTACTTAATTATTCTCAAGTTCTGCACTACCCTTAATTTATGATTCTAATTCTGATGGTTGAGATAGACACATCTGAGATGGTTTTCTGTTAGTAGCTTAGGTACTAACTGCAATAGCCCAGAACCCAAGTAGGCTAATGGCCTGATTATTAACCCAGGCTCTGTAGTGAGCTTTGCAGCCTGCCTTAAAATCCAGGCTGCTGCAGCTCTGTAGTTACTGGTACCTAAGTTAGCTCGTTTAACATTAACTTGCTGGGTGTGTTTACTTGAGCTGGCGTCACAGGTTGGTTGCAGTGTAGAGATAAGATCCTGAATGAAAGTGAACCACTGACTGGCAAGTGTTATCATCTCTTTCCTGGGATGACTACCAGGAGGAAATACCTAGAGGAAAGGGGGGTGTCAGTGTGTGCTGCAGACTCTTCCTGTTTCCCACCAATGTGTATCACAGCCTCATATCAACATCTGCTTTTGGGGATGTAAAGAGCCCACCTAGCCATCCTGCTTTGTAGTGTTTCTCCTTTTGAATGGCAAAAGAGTTTTGTCCAATTAAAAGTCAGCACTGTTTTTTTTTTTTTTTTTTTCTCACAGATGTCTTGTAGTCAACTTGAAGAGTTTTGTTATACTAAACCAGCTTGGTCTTCAGGAGATGAAGCCATATGCCTCAAAGAAGAGATCAAGAAGCTCACATCAGAACAAACTTAGTTTTGTCAGATCCAGACTATTGTAATGAGTTAATTTTATATCTCTTCTTGGTCTGAGCTTTTATTGAAAGACTGAGGTGTTCATTTGGTGTAGTGGCAGCTATTCTAACCTGTCAAATTCTGTTCCCAGATCTGCTCTTGTATTTTTGGAGGAGAGAAGAAAAAAAAAATAAAAATTAAAAATGCAACCATTAAGTCAGTGGAACCAATTCAGAGATGTCTGACTGAGACTGTAGTTTGAAGTCATGATGTCAGCAGATGGAAATGGCTCCTGTCTACTTTCATGAGGGCTCAGCTGCCCACTGAGGATTGCTAAAGGGGTGGTGCTGTTCAGTGCTACTGCACAGGGAGAAGAAATGACAGTCTGCATAACTGACATGGTGTGATGTCTATGTGACAAGTCCAGAATGGGTGGCTCCACAACCTGCTTCTGTATTTGCTTCCCTTGCTCAGGGGGAGTCATCCTGTATGATCTGCTTCCTGTAGTGCTACTTTCTGGTATCTTGGATATATGAGGTTATTTGTAATAGAAGTTGGAAAAATATGATTATCATCTTATGTTCCACAGCTTGATCATTGCCTCAAAAGTTTTTCCGGGACTAGTTAGTGCTTTTCAAAGCAGAGAACTGGAAATGGATAAGCTGAGCTCAATAGTGTGCATGGCACTTTGTGTCCAATTCAGAATGTTTGATCAGTTTTAACATGAAATGTTCTTGGGCTCCCTTACGCAGAAAACCACCACTGACCTCATTATAAACCCCTCCTGCTATTTAAAATTGGCAAGAATGGTCTTGTTGATCTGGAAATTTGTCGGTGAGTTCTCCCTATGAACTTACTACATTTTATGCCCAACCAGAGCTTAAATTCATTCCTTTGATAAAAGATTCTTATTTAATTTAGTAGTGGGATAATTGCTTATTTTTAATACATTGTTTCTATTTTATTATGCAGTGATGGCAGCAGTATTTGTTATCATAAATAGCTTTGTAGGCTTACAATTTTTGTATCCTAACATTTGGATGATAAGCTTACAAAACGCCTTGCGACGTAATCTAACCAGCTATTCTGCCACCATTAAATAGGAAAAGTGGCCTAGCATCTCTCCCTTGGGATCACCGGAGGGAAGACACACCTGGGTGTAACTTAACCGTCTGCTCTGCTGCCTTTAAATAGTAGTCAAGGCTTGCTTTTTATCTTCTGAGATATCCCTAGGGAATACACACCTTGGTTTAACCTACATACACTGCAGCCCATTTTTGTCCCTAAGAAATTATCCCAAGTGCATTTCTCTGGTAGTTTAACGTGTCTAGAAATACACATTGGTAAGGTGAATTTATCAATGTTAGTGTTAGATATTTTCAAGAGAGTATCATTGTCATTCCCTTCCGAGCCTCCGCTTTTAACAAGATTTATCTGCCTGTTGCCTGATCGTTGTTACAGCTTAAAGGAGCTGTGAGCTGCACTGCTCGGGTGGAAAACTGAAGGACAAAATTCACTGGGGAGAACTGAATTACAGCCTCCAAATCTGGCACGCCCATAAGATGCTCTTTTGTTGGCATTTGCAGAACTTTCTGTTTGTTAATTGTTTAATCTTAAATTAAAATACAAAGAACCATTGTTATATTTGAAATATTGTTTCCTGACCAGTGATTTAGTGTTGCCTATAAAGCACACAGCCACTGTAAGTTGTTATTGTTTTGTTATTTTAGATATGAGGATGAGCTCAAGACATGGTGTTAGACCTGACTCTGTGCCTTTCTGCTCTAGGTGAAATTCAGGTAGGTGATCTAGACACGTGTTACAGTCATCGTGTCATTGAGCAATATGTTTTGGTTTGCCTTTTTGACAAGACTGCTGCCACTTTCAATACTTGAGGGAGATAATTAATCGAAGACAGATATATTGGGCTAATGGAGTAATAATCTCTGATTGTCCTCACAGGTTTATTTTGTTGTGTTTAGTTATTTGTTCCTTATAATTATTCAATATCATATGTCTGGTTCAGGACCCTGTATTGTTCCCAGGTGGCTGGACCTTTCTCCTGTTCTCAGGGAGGAACGCTCATTCCTCCTTGGAACTGATCACTCTCTATATTTAGTGTCATACCTTGGAATTGGGTTGAAATGTCCTGTAACATGTCATAAACTTTCTTCTCACAGAACATAATTAGTGAGGAGTTGGCAGCATTCTGTCAACTATCCCTTTTTTGTTGACATTGTACTTCAGAAAGAGTCTTTTATGCTTTTTCTTCCTTCTTTTTGTTATGAGGTTAACAGAAAGAGAGAAAGCTTTCCTAGCCTGAAGCTGCTGGATAAGTGGTAGGTTGGCAGGCTGTCTTTGTTTGTTTGGTCTTATGCCTTCTTCATTTTTGGCTGCCAGGGTGTTTCTAGCATCACAAAGTTGTGCGGAGCGAGGCTATCAAGGGGAGTTTTGGTGACATGACAGTGATAAGGGTGAAGCCTACCCTGCCTCAGTTTCCAGAGCATGGTAACTTGATGAATACATTCTCTGTCAAAGTGAGAACGTAGGAGAGTGTGGCCAGTGTCAGCAGACAAATGACTGGATCCTAGAGGTGTTTAATGAAGCCACCTGACAATGGCACTGGGAACTTTGGTACTGATACTGGAGAGAAAAGAACAGCTGGAGGATCCTCTGTCTAGTCACCTCTAACTCCTCTATCTAAACAGGACTTTTGAAAGGTCAGACCACATGAGATTCAAAGGAGAATACCATTACATTTTGGTTTTAAGGCCCTGAGGGACTGTGGGAGTTTCAAGAACATGCGGAGCTACAAGTGAGGCCTTTGAACTGTATGAGTCTTCCAAACCCAATCCTGTCACATTCATGCTTCTGAATGTGCTATGCAGGTTTGGCCACTTAGCGCTAAGGCATAAGCGATGAAACAATCGCTCACACATTACCTCATGGTATTGCTTCTAAGGGATGCTGCCTGCTCTTTTTATTTTCCATTTATTTTAAGCTGCAAGATGATTTCAAAGGTGTTGAATAACCCACACCTACCCCAGACAGTGTGCATCTTTTAGTTCTCAGGCTATTTTCTGGTCTGTTCTTCTCTGCCGACATTCTATCATGAACAGGCAGCATCTTTGTTGGAGCTGTGACAGACCTTAGAAAAAACATTTGTTTGTGAATGATGTGATGTTGCTTTGTGGTACAGATGAAGCATGTTAGCAATTTACTGTGCTTACTGACTCTGCAACCCAGGATGAAACACATTGTACTCTTGCACCGTTCCTTTACAACAGCCGAAGAGAATCTGGTTTGAATTGTTTCAGGATCTGCTGTGCAGTGCTTGGAGCAGTGGAGTGGGCTCAGAGCCTGCTGTACTTCTCAGCTTACAGAACCTCTTATATCCCCTCCAAAAAACTTACCTATGAGCTAACAACTGGAATATTGCTTTTGTATTTGCCTTGCTCAACGGATTTTCTGTAGAAGTCAAGGAGTACTGCAGCTAGAAATAGAACATTACACATTCTCTGTATCACAACCTTTAACCAAGTTTCTAACCAGTTACTGACATGATTGTTTCTAAACAGCATGATTAATATTTAGCTAACTAGAAGACAGCTAACAGTGTTTTACTCCTGCCAGAGGCTTAGGCTAGCACATGATTATCTTCTTATAACTGGCTTGGCAGAAGTGTGTATGTTGGTTTGATCCCCTTTTTTTTTTTTTTTTTTTAACCCCCTTAACCATGTCTAATAACCAGTACAACTGGTCTGTCTTCTTTCTTTCTTGGAGTGTGCTTGGATGTTCCTAACTGCAGCGCTCCATAAGCAGCTAGTGCCAATACGTGCACGCCCTTTCTCCACTTCCATGGACTTCAGGGGAACGTTGGTCCCAAGCTTCCCAAAATGCACTGACAATATTAATAGGAGAAATACAGATGTATAAACAGAATTAGTAAATTTGTATTGCAGGAAAAAAAAAAAGTTTTGGGAATAAAACTCAAATTTCCTACTTAAAACACGAGTTTCTTATGAACTAATTAAGAGAACATAGTTATATCTGCAGGATTTACAGGTAAAGCTGACAGGTACTTAATGCTCCAAGGTGTTATCTCAAATTCTACCAGCTGTTATTGTATTTATTTTGAAACAGAAAGAAAAAGTGGGAAGAGTTTACCTGAGACATTCATAAGGACTAGTATACTTGGATTTTCCTAACCAGTTATAACGCAAACATTGCCTGGGATGGATTATTTGCCATGGTCTAGGGCATTGCTTGGATTTTGGGAAATATGCAGCGTGTTCCGCAGGAAGGTTATGGAGCTGTACCTGGCTGGTAGTCAGGGTTCTGAGCTGACCTCTCTGTTTCCTGTGTTCAAGATTTTAGAGCCATCGGGCCAGTAACCAGGACTATACAAGAGAGGTTTCCCCCATCATGTCCAAAACCTTTTTACATCTTGCTTGGGCAATCCTTCCTTCATCTTTATCTTCACATACAATAGTGGAAAACACAAAACCTTGTGCTTCCGCAAACAGCAGTTGAAATCATCCAGAGGTATTATCTTAGAAACTAGAAAATGCTTCAATGAAAGAAGGAATGAATCATATAAATACTCAAAGTGTTGTACCTCAGCAATGTCCCTCCCTTCTTAGTACAAAGCAAAGAACAAAAGCAGGCTGCTGCCTGGCATGGGCCCCTCCTAGATGACTTACTGGGACTGTGAAATCATCAGAAGCCTCAGAAAGAAGTGCTTATGCAGCGTTTATGACTTGACTTTCTTCTCTTCATTTCTCTGTGAGCCTGGAACCAGTAGCTATGTCCTTTTGAACACCTGCGTGTGTTCCGCAAGAAGGATGCAGAAGGGCATGGACTGAAGCAGATATTTTATGTTCACAGATTTCTGTGTGGCTTTTACCTTTCAGAAATAAAAAATGGATTTTTAGAGATAAAACATTGCATGGAAGATGGGCAAAGCACTGTTAAGGTCATGAAAATATGAAACCACATTTTCATTGTTGAGGATCATTTTTAACACACTCGTAGAAAACAAGCAATGTGAAATTGTGTGGTCTGTTGAAATGGAAAGTTATAATGGGAGGTAAAAGTCCTGGTCAGACCATTAATTCTTGGCTGGCAGACAAAGTGAGATTGCTTTAGCACTTAGACGAACTTCAGTGAGAACAAAATATTGATCTCAGATCGCCAGATTTAAAATTAAATGTGTGAAATACAAGAGTCAGAGTAACCCGCTACAGAAAGTATTCAGTGCAAATTATTTTATGGAAGAAAAGATGAAAAGAATTAAAGAGCATAAAAAGAAGTAATTGCAAGTGAAGTTTTAACTCTACAATCAGTTAAAAATGTTTCATCTCAAGCAAGTATTATGAGTTGGTGTGATTCTCCAAACGCTCCAGAGGTTTCACAGGAAGCAGTAGCATCATTTTGCTTTCACTGTCAACTCTGTAACTCATTAGTTTTAATAGTTTTTTCAGTAGAATGAGAACACATTGCAGCTACTCCACATTTCTTGAATGTCTCTTTGCCCGTGGTTAGTGTTTGGGGTTTTTTTCTTATTTTTTTTTCTCTTGTTTTTTTGCACAGCATGCTCTTCACCAGGCTCTTGTGACATCAGTGGTGAATGTCTGTGAGGAATTGCCTCAGGCCAATGTGACTTTCAAAGGATAAGACAATTTGTTACCTTGCCAATGAACAGTTTATTACATTTCTAATTATTGTTACTAGTCTGACAGGTGGTGCCATGCATGGTATTTTTACAAGTGCCAAAGATGCAGGTAATTCTTTCATGACAGAAAATTACCTGAGTAAGATTTAAAGAAAAAAACCCAGGCATTCTGCTGCAATACGCACTTGAAAAATCTTGGTGTTAACATGGTGTATAGAGCACTTGGCTATTTTTAAATCTTAAGCTGGAATATACTGACTCTTGAAAGATTTTTCTTTTTTTTTTGAGACCCATTGTAATTAGAGTATGTTAGCAGCCCAAGTTAGACAGGAAGGTATCTCTCCCTCTCAAGCTCCTTCTTCTAATCTTTATTACTCTACTTGTGTAAATTAAAGACTCATCAGATTTATAAACTCTGAGTTCATGTTAATTACCACCTAAGAATGCTAAATATTCTTAATGAAGATCTAAGTTCCTAAAAATAGAGATTTTACTTTGTCTGATTTTACGTTTCCATACAGTCAGGTACAAGAAAAAGAAAAGTAGAAATGCTATGTGCATTTTTCAGCGTGGGCTAATGCAATACCATCCTATTCCTCTTGAGAAGCACAGTCCAGTTCCACCCAGTGCTAGCTGTACAGAAGCCTGTCATGCCTTTTGCTTTGCCATGTGTTGTGTGGCAAAACATACTTTCTTAATCAGTTTCACATTGCTAATTCTGCTCCAGTAAATGCTGAATGATTTCATGACACGTTGTTACTAAAGAGAGAAAATGAATTCAGCAGGAATAGAGCTAGGAAATAAAATTGCTATTTTCAAGGTCAGTGATCTGTTAGTTTGATGTAACCACTATTGCAATAGCAGCTAATTTGTAGTCATGTGGCTGCTATCTTAACAAACATGAAGCATGTTTCTGGCATTCTCATGTTACAAAGAAAGTTCTAGTAAAAAAAAAAAAAAAAAAAAAGGCAGTTTATTAATTTTGTGTATAATTCTGTTTGCTTCTTCCCTGTTTGCCCAGGAATGTCAACAACCATATTCAGGAGAAACAGACTCTTAAATTGCTACAGTTAATCCAACTGGATTTCACTGTATTACAGTTTAGTGTGAGGAGCTAAGGGGACGGGACAGTCTTGTCCTGCTCTGTCTGCATCCCCTGCCATGATGTTTTACGGTACGGCTGCATTGTGACAGGACAAATTTCCTTAATGCCACATTTACATCCTGGAAAAATGGAATGCAAACTGTCAGCAACAGGAAGTTAAGTGGTGCATCCTGTAAGGAAAACGAATCGATACAACCACTTAGTACAAGATTTAGTGTTTTTTGTCTTTCTGTGACTTAGAGAAACTGCAGCTGTGCTAGAATGGTTCCAGGATTTGGCTGACTTATGTATGCACCCGCCAGGGCTCCAGGTAAGAGCTGATCTTGCTGGAGCAGAGAGCATGGGCATGTTTTGGAGTCATTCCCTGCAGGGGCTGTTCAGCAGGTACAGTAGGCCAAAAGTGGCACTGATTCAAAATAGTGGCTAGAAAGATATTACATACTTGCCTGCACCTGGTGCAGAGGAAACTAAAGATGTCAGTCCCCTCCCTTTTCCCCCATCAGTTGTCTCATATTTCTGAGATACAGGTGTGTGGTTACAGTGTAAACACACTAAAGATTTTTCTTCTAGGCTTAATAAGCTTCACGTTGTTTGTTGTTGGTTGTTTTTTTGCTTTGTGTGTGCGTGTCTGTGTTTGTATTTTGTTGTTGTTGATTGTTTTGTATTTTTTTCTTATAGTATCTCTGCCAAAATATAGGAACATAAAGTATGAACTCCTGCACTTCACACACCCGGTGCGCACTGGGGAGAAAGACTATTGATTCTGGAGGCAGGGGGGCAGACAGAGCCTGCCACTGTGGCAGCTCTATTTCAGTCTTTCCTGGATATCTTTTTGTCTTGTCCATATATCATGTTTTGTATCAACTGTCAGCATCTTAAATGAAGAGATAATGTAAGAGCATGGAAGTGGAGTGTGTTTTTTCTGTGCCATTCACTGATCTTTCTTTTGTGGCTGCCCCGAAGGACTGTAGCTCTAGCTGTGGTCATTGGCTTTCACCACTAATTAGAGAAAAAAACATTCTGTCTTCATCCCTAAACTTGCAAGTTGCTAAAAGTCATCTGCACAAGTTCTGGTGATGTTACTGTTTTCTAGGTAGCTGATGTGATAAAGCTGTAACACTACAAGAATGACAAAGATTCTTTCAGATTGGCTACGTAGTGTCTTCTGAGATCACTATTTCTTCAGGACTGGTTGTAGCTCTTGCTACCACAACACCGCTTGCTTTGGTCTAGGGAGAAAAGAAGAAGCACAGGTGTGAGGAAGCCTGCATTGTACAACTGTGTTATCTGCAGTGCAGATAAATGATTTATGACGGCCTGTTTCATGTAGCAGGAATGACGTTGCCAGAGGTAAAAAACAGGAGGAAAATTCAAACTCCCTTTGGGTGACAGACATCTTACAAATAAAGAGAATCCTTTTGAATTTTCTGGCAAGTCTCATCAGGATAGTCCTACAGCAAAAAGGGAAATGTGACAACTTTCCCATTGCACTCACTGCAACTGCCACAGAATAATCACTATTGACTGTCTAAGATCCCCTTGATAGGCAACCAGGAAAACTGGCGCCACAACAGCTAACTGTACTGCAGCTGTACTCCCCTTCTGCACATGACTTCTGCTCTTCTGACATTGTGCAATGCCATACCAATGTGGACATGAGTGTCATGGGCAACTCTGCCCTCTTTTCCTGTTGCTTTATAGAAGGAAATGTGAACTCTGTAATCAGCAGAATTAAAGAAATGTGGTGTCCTAGGGCTTTCTGTTCCCTCCCGAAGCATGGAAAGGCCTGGGTCGCAGTGACAGGTATTGGGAAAACCCAGAATTGCTCTGCTTCTCTTAGACTGGACAGGGATCAAGGGAACTGAGGAGATTCATGTAATGCTGCTAGGCTGGCAGGAGAACCTTAATACTCATCTGAGGCTGGCAGAATGGCATGAACTTGAAGCAGGGTAAAGTTTTGGTGTTTTGTCATAACTAATATTTCAACTGCAGTGTCATCTAATGGTCATCACAGCTGATGCTTTATCCAGACCAACACCTTACACAGGCATACAAGGTCTGGGCCTTGAAGCAGCTGCATCTGAACTGATATAAATCATGCATAACAATCTGTAAGGATTGATCCCTTGAATTAACCATTCTGGTCCTTCTCTATTTTCAAATTAGTGCTTTGGTTTTTTTCCTTTTTGATATTTTGGATCAATTTTATTAGTTTTGCAGCTCCGCTGTCATGCACGGCCTTTGAAAAGTGTCCCTCTTCTTCTATTGCTTTCCTCTTAGCTATCTAAGGGTAATTTCCGACTCAGATGAACATCAGCTGAGGTGCTTGGCCTGGGTTTAGGAGCCCTGGACCTGCCCTGGTGCGGTGTCTGCAGCCACTAGATGGCACTTGGCAGTGTCCCTACAGCCCGAGCAGCACCCTGACCTCTGCTAGGCTGATGGAAGGATAAATAATAGTATTAAATGTTTCCTTAATAGGAGAAAATGCACAGCATTGACAGTAGTGATTATGTTCTATTAAACAGTTGTTATTTTGGACACCAGGTGATTAGTACCTGCAAACCACTTCATTTCCAGACCTTTGTCACCTCGGTCATTACTAACTCAAATCGTAAAGTTCAGTGAATCAAGTTGTAAAGAGTTTTATTGGTTCCGTGTTCTAAAAAAATTGAGGGCTGTGAAATTCCTTGGTGATTTAAAGTTACATATTTCCTAAGTCCTTATATTTATATTTTTCTGTTCTTTGTTATTAATCGTTGCAGAAATTTTAAACTGTTTCTGCTTTCGCAAATGCAAAACCCAACATGCTACTTGAGAACAAAGAGTTATATTCCTAGAACAAAATGTGCCATGTGAAGAGAGCTGGAGTTTTGCACTGAGGTGCACACTACTGCCCACATGCCATACTCATCTGAGGGAGGAATCACCTCCAAGGGCCAGAGTGGAACTGCTCTTACAGCATATTTACATACGTGCTGATGACTGTTGGATAAACCACAAAACCTTCATGTTTCTCTTGGTTTGTATTTTATTTTCTGAAACCATTTATCATCTTTTGGGGAATTATTTTATGTCTACTATATGAGAAGACTTCTTTCAAAGCAGGCTTTGGCTGATTTATTTAAACTTCTTGGGGTTTTTTGTGGTTTTTTTGTTGTTTTTTTTTTTAATGAAAGCTTGGGGATTAAATTGTAAGATCTAGATAATATTTCAAGGTTTCAGTGCTGTACAACAAGGCTTCCTTCAAGTTCATTTTAGTACCTTTAAAGTGACTGGGAGCAAATTTTCGGTTTCTCCAAACCAACTTGAGGATTAGAAAGACATGCTGGCTCTATCCTGTTTTGGCTTTAAAATTGCTGTTAGTTCTGTTAAGTCTGTTTATGATTTTAGTGCTCGGTGAAGTGGCCCTTGCATCACTTCCACGCCACTTCACCGATTTCTGTCAAGACGTTTATGACGAAGTGCCTTTCTCAAATGTAAGCTACTTTCATTGTTGTGTTAACTTGCTCAAAATCCATCTGGCTTCCTGGTGTGGTCACATGTAGTAACAATGTACATGTTTACCAGGGCAAGTCCTTCATATTCTCTTCAGTGTACATGCATGTGCCGGTAGAACTTGTGTGTGCGCGCGTGTGTCTGGGCAAGGCAAGACAGCACCATCACTCCAGGGAAAATGGAGGTGGTGATGGCGAGTCACCCACTTACTCACTGCTATATACTGTGGGAAACCTGTATTTTGTGGTTTTGCAGAGCACTTGCTTTTTAAAGAAGGCAGGCAAGAAGGTAGACATCCCCTTCTCGTTAACAAATTTATCACTTACAACTCTTATGTAAAACAAACTTAGTGTCAGCTCTGAAATGAAGAGGTGCATTGGAAAGCACACCTAACTACAGCAGGTGCTGAGCTGGCAGTTTCACAGAAGGTTGTGAAATTTGATCAGACAATGGGAAATAGAGCCACTCCTTGAGGGCAATATCTGGAAACATAATGGGGAACCACCCTTCAAAGGTGATCTGTGTAATAATGGGGCTTAGAAACACTTTCTACCTGCTTTGCTTAGAAAATTATGAACATTTTTAATAGTGTTACTGCTTTTTGCACAAGCACACTATATTTAGCTGTACCTCAACTCATCCTGCACTCAGACACACCCAGGGTAATAAACTGCCCAGTGCCTACTTGCCACTGCCATCACTTCAAGGTGAAAACTATTCAAGAAATTTTCCGTTCTCTTTATGCCCCGGTGTTATTGTTAGCTTCTCTGTCTGCAGATTACACCTTTTCACCCATGTACTTCTGGAAGCTGGGCATTTGCCTACCCCTTGAGTAACTTTCACTGCAGCCATTTTCTGGTAAGTCTCTAACCTTTATATGCTAATACATGCTAATGAACATGGAGCACCCAGCATGATTGCATTGGCCCTGTGACACTGTGCTACTTGATGTCTCTCTTCTTTCTTCTTGAGATTGCCATAAAGATTGCACCTGTGCTCCTGCATGTACTTATGCACACCACAGCCTCTGAATAATGTAGACTAATAGAAAAGACTTCAAAGAATCATAACACAGTTTTAAAGGTCTGTAAGGAGAGGCTGATGGGAAATGTTGTAAGAATTCAACATTTCCTGCTTAGCTAAGCAGTAATTTAGGACATGTAAACTATGTGCAAGTATTTCAAAGAAAACAAAAAGCAAACAAAAGCTCTGCACACTGCCCCGATGCTGTAGACAAAGAGCAAAGAAGGGAGAGTCTTGCAGCAAATCATCTGCTTGAGTTTGTCATTTTTAGGTACTTAGAGTTAAGCAGGGTAATGAAAATATTTAGACACGTTTGGATTTTCTTTGATATAGAGGTAAATGCAAAGGGAAAGAAGGTGAGTGGTTTAGTAGTGACCTAAGCGAGTTATTATGTGATTGAAATCAATTACCCAGGAGCTCAGTAGAAAAGGAGAATAAATGTCCTTCCTTTTTGTGCTGTGGATATTCTACCACACATCAGATAAAACACTATCTTTCAAAGCCACTGAAAAGCTAATACTAGACCGTTCTTTCTGAGACAGTGATTTTCCAGAGCAACTGTGTTTGTCCGACCAATGAAGCTGCAAAAGGAATTGGTGATCAGCAGGTACCAAAACTGTCTTGACAGTTGGAACTGGAAAGAAACTACTGCAGGTCAGTGAATTCTAACATTTTATAAGTCAAATGTACCCTGCACTTTGTCCTTGCCTCCTAATAATTAGGATAGAGAAAGAAAGAAGAAAGATTTTTGAAGAGCTTGCATATTAAAATTCACTCACATTCACTCTCATTGAACCAGTGTGATTCAAGTGGGATTTCAGAAATACAACAGACTTTGTGCAAAACTTTGGCAGGCAACAACAGAACAAAGCATTTAGCACAAAGTTCAGGGCACACATTGTATGACTGATCTGTCTGAATCCAACTTCGTTTATGGTACTATGGGCTCGATTTGGCAAAGTGGCTTTGGAAAACCCATTATCTTTGTCAGCTTGGTCATTAGGAGTCTGTGTGCTACTGAAAGTCAGTTCCAGCAGAACAGGGATTAAATATTTAACAGTACTAGGAGCTTTTGAAAAGGAAGGTTTTGGCTTTGAGAGTCCAAGAAAATTGGACTCTTAATAATAAAGTAATTATTACTTTAATGATAAAAGAAAATCAATTATGCTAACTTCTCTGATTATTTTAAAATATTTTAAGTAAGCACACAGATAAGCCTGGAAGACAAAAGTAGGAGGGATGATAGATAATAGGAAAAATCTCCATAACACAGGGGTACATAAAAAAAAATAAACCTTTAATTCAATCATATATATTTTAGGACATAGTGGCTCTTCCATTCTCAAGAGAATATTGCTGTTCTTGTCATGACCTTGCAGGCTGTAATCTTACGTAAAGAACACTGGGACACATGTTCTAGGAAAAAAAATGGTCTTTCACATTCATAACAAGTGGACTGCAAATAAATATGTTTCAAAGTAATCACACGGGCTGACAGCATGTGACTTGTCTGCAATCGTACAACGCATGCTTTGCTGTGAATGCCCACAGAGTATAGAACAGCCATGTACATTCTGAACATATACACAGAGGCCTGTATACTCATATACAGGTGAACAGTCCTATCAGCTGTGACGATACGCAGGTATGTGCATGAAACCAGGAACGTAGAGTCTCTCTCCTTCCTTTTATATACACACCTCTCTCTTCTTTCTCACTGCAGATTTCAGACTTTACAGGTGGAGCTCGACCAGCAACGTTGCTAACGCTTGGGGAAAACCTACCCCTGCAGAGGCAGAAAATCTAAAGACAGCTGGAGCAGTTGAAAAGCCAAAGGTTACTTCGTCGTACTGCTGGGGTAACAAAATTGCCTTCTGAACAGTGCTGTTGGGCAATTTTATTGCTGTTATCAACAGAATGATTTTCCTTGTAGGTGGCTTGTCCTTTTCCACAGAACAGGCCTGTCTCTTAACCACTGCCTCGGCAAAACTTGTAGATTATAGTCTTGCTCACATTGCAGTTCTAACAGAAACAGTTGTTGGTTCCCTTGCCTCTCTGTATTACAGGCATGTACCTGTCCTGTTTGCCCAAGATGGGAAAGTTTGCAGTTGGAACAAAGATGAAGCCCAGGTGTTGATGGCTAGAGTTATTGTCAGAACTCCTAGGATGTTGAGTACAAAACCAGCTTTGGCCTGGAATTAAAAAAGAGAAGGATTATTAGTTGACCTGAGTACTTTTTTCCCTCCTTGCTGATTAGGATTGTTTGTATGGTTAGATTTTCTCTTTGGCTTTGTTTCACAACTCCATCAGAACTCCATCAAATTACATTCAAGTTGGTTTTCTTCACAAATATAATTTGTATTACAGAAAATAATTTTATATTAGATAAAACTCTTAAACTAGAAGTCCTGAAATCCTTTAAATTCACTTATGTAGGATGTTCTCTTCTGACCTGGCCTCTGTTTCTAATGTTACTTTGGATTTCTTCTCAAATCAATGACAAGTTACAGAAGTTATCATGAGACATGGCATCCTTGTCTGTCTTTCGTTACCAGAGTGAGAAAGGGCATCAGGGCAGCCTAGTGAGATGTGCTGGACTCTCTCCTGGTCCTTGCAAGAGGACTGTCCAGATGATAGGACTCTTTGACAGCCCTATGATCTACGTTTGGGCTTTTCAAACACTTAGGCATTGCCATTTCTCACAGACAGCAAGCCCTTGTTGGAACATTTCAAGAGGCCTAGTCTGTTCTTTAAAGGTCAAAAGCATCTTTTTAAGGCTCTGAGTCTATATTAGAGTCAGTGTGACCCTTTATTAATTCACACGTGTTGTTCTCTCCCTTTGACATAAGCTGAGTACAGTGTGTTTTCTAACACTCTTCCAAGAAGAAACAATATTAGAAAAAGGAAAGATCAAAACTAGTGAGGAAACTTCTGAAAAGAATGCACTTTTGCTCACCATATCTATAACCCTGAGTTGTCCGTATGAGAAGACAATGGCATTAGGAGGAGTGGCCACTGGGAGCATGAATGCCAACGATGCAGAAAGTGTACAGGGCAGCATGATATAGAGTGGATTGAGGCAAATTGCTTCAGCCTGTGCAAGAACAGAGAGCAAAGATGATGGTTTCAATGTACAAAAACACATAGAAATCTTTTGGCAGAAGACTAATTATACTTGTCCATGTCAGAAACATTATTCTTTCACAAACACTGTGGCCACTCATATTCTGGTTCTGCTTTAGAAACTTCTAGCCAATGTCTTTATGCACCAAATACAAGAATTGCTTACAGTGCTTTGTGTTTCTGATTGTGGAGCCTGATCACTGCTGCAGTATCAATTAATAATAATGGTTGTATTTAACTCTAAAACTAGGAAAAAATGTATTGTGACTTCAAACTGTGTAAGAACAAAATTAAATTAGGGTAGCCAAAGCTCTGAAGGCGAGTGGATCAGTTTAGGGGTTAGCTGGAGTCTGTGGCCTATGCAAAAAGATTCTGGTGGAGCTTATCCCAGTTTCTGTCTAGAACCAGCTTTTCATGCTGCAGAACTATGTCTGCCCCATCAACAGGAATCTCCTGTGGAAATGCAAAAGTCTGAATTAGGTCATAAAGCTTGACTAATGCTATCACCTTCAGAGACTTCTGGAAGGCTAGTGGTCAGAGTGAAATACAGTAATGGAATGTTGCAGGGAAGCAAATGCTGCTGCTGCAGAACAACTAGGAAAAAACAAGTACAGCTGGCAGTGACCTCATGAGGTTGTTTAGGCCAGAAGGCAAAGTCTAATATGCCAATGAATTTAATCCCTTTACTTTTCACCAGCAGTGATTTCATAAAGGTTGAACTAAGCACAGTGTGTGTGAATATGAACCCAGGCACACACATGGATGCATATTTAAAATCTCATATTCCTGACTGGACACACAAACCAGTGCTTGGCTAGGTCAGCCAGTTAGTTTTTGTAACTGAGCAGATGTATGCTTGGAGAAGAGTTGAAAGCTGTTCTTATAGGAGTATTTTGAAATGCTGGAACTTACCATTGAAGCCAGAATAGGCAGAAAGAGGGTAGTGGTGGCCACATTGCTGGTGCACTCAGTGAAAGTGGCAATAAGGAGACACAACAGGAGAGCAATAGCTGGATGGGGGATTTGCTGTAGAGGAGTCAGCTTGCTGCCTAACCATGCAGACAGACCAGATTCCTGTAACAGAGGAAAGAGGTCTGTCAAGATAGTGGGCTAGAGAAGAAATAGCCACATCACAGTCCAGTTACATTTCTTATATCAATTCTGCCTTCCCTTCTTAAAGCAGTCCTCATACAAACTGCTTTCTGTAGAAAAATTTGGAAGAGGCAATGCTTACAGACACAGTAATTTGGTGGGATAAATAAAAATAAATGTGTTTTCCCTTCCAAAGAATTTGAAAGAAGATACTATACAGTACATTATTGATAGCAAATAATTATTCCTTTGATCTGTTGTACACGATCAATATTCAAGGCTTTTTTTAAAAATCTAAACAAAGGTCTTTGAACTCGCTTTCTAAAACACATTCAAGATACTCTATTGATTTAATGTAACTTCATCACATTGTCTGAAATCTTGATCAATTATCTGAAGCTTTTCATACCTGACAAATACCAGTATCTTCCCTATAGTTCTGAGCTGTAGTTTAAGCATCATTATTATTCAGCTGTTCTTCTCAAGAGAACATACCCTAACTGCCTATCTTGCTGCTTCATGCATTATGGCCTAGCTTGCTTACTGGTTTTGCAACCTCCTCCCTATTTCAGATCTTGGTTACTTCAGCCTGTCTCTTCTGACATTGAAAAGTGCTATCTCAGAGGAGGGTTGGAATTTATCTTGAAAGGACTAGTCTAATTCCCTGTCCTAGGGCAGGATTGACTCTACCTAAATTATTACTGATAGTTTTCAAACTTGTTAAAAATCTCTAGCAATGAAGTTTCCAAAGTCTCTCCAGATATTTTTTTTAAGTGCTAAACTAACTTTACAGTTGGAACATTTTCCTACTGCTCAACTTAAATCTCCTTTGCTGCAATTTAAGCCCTTTAGCACTGTCAGAATATTAAAAAACTAACACTATCTTCATTTCTGCAGCAGCTTTTATGTATTTGATAACTTATAGCAGAATTAATTAATGTAATTTCTTGAATCTTTCCTTTTCCAAACATGGTTCCCAGAGATCTGATCATTCTCCCTACCTACCTCTACACTTTCTTCACATAGTCCACAGACTGTTGAAGGCTGATATCCAAAACTGAATACATTACTATGTCTGAGGACTTTCCAGTCCTGGGTGGAAGAATTATATTTTACATGTCTTATACATGATGGCCCTATCTATTGTTTCCAGTTGTTTGCTTTTTTTCTCAGTGGCAATATAAAAATACTGACTACAGTAAGGTGTATGAGCAGCTCTAAAACTTGTCTGGTCATTTCCACATCTTGTATTGGTGATACTTGGTACTTCTTTCTGTTTCCCATATTGAGCTGCATCCTTGTTTTCTAGAAACACTTCAAGTCATTGTGATCTTTGAATTCCAGACTGGTGTTTCCAGGCACTTGAAGCCTTTTCCAATTTGTTTATTGTCTATAGATTTAATAAATGTATTGCCCATTCCATCAGCAGTCATTACCGAAAAATAATTTGTAGTTCTGGACTCCTGGCAGATGCCTGCAGAAGTAAATCAGTACATCCTCCAGCCTGACAGCCAGACATTTTTATCTGCTCCTGAAGGAGTTCTAAATTTGTTTTTCTAGTAGTTTAATTTAAATCATATTTCCATAAGTAGTTTGTCTGAAATAGTTTGGAGAACCATCCTCGGCACATTACCTCCTCATGCTTGTCACAACAACTAAGTTTTATTTAATAGAACCTTTAGCATGTTGGGATAGTTTCTTAATCATCTGCTTTTCTAGGAACACAGTTAATCATGCTGCCTTGATTGGTGGTACCATCCCAGTTGCACAGGCAACAACAAAGCAGTGTTCTAATCACAGGACTCCTAAGGATGGTGAAGTCTGTCCTACTGCCACCAGCTGAGGAGCATCGTGTTTGGTGCTACCAGCATGCCCTCTTGTGTTCTGGAAGAGCAACCGGGAAAAGCGAGGTGGAAAACACCCAGGAAGACACAAATACCAGGTAGGCAAAGGAATGTTACCTCACTGCCTTTGGCTAAGGCAAAGCCACCTCCCAGCAGAAACACAATGTTCCATGGCATTTTCTGGTGAACTACTTTCCAGTCCAAGAGGGGTGGAGGTGCTTGAAACTTTGACTTGCTGCCTAAAATCCAAAAAGATTTTGTAAGCCATGTTATGTTCTCCAAAGAAAGGAGGACTTCTTGGTGGGAGGTGAGTTTAGTCTGAACATCAGAAAACACTTCTGTCAGCAAAAACAAGTAGACTGTGGAATTACCTCCTGAAGAAAATGATGGGAGCCTCATCAACAGAGATTTTAAAGCCTGGCTTGCAAAAAGACTAAAGAATGTTCTGTAGCAGCTCAAAGAGGCATAGCAGAATACAGGTAAGAGTGAGTTAAAGGTATGGCAACACTATCTGCAGAGCTGTATGTGTTTCTGTTAAGTCATGTATTCTGTCCTGAAGACTCCAGCTTCAGAAGCTTTTATGTATGTGTGTATGTTTGTGTCTGGAACACTGCTGGGATGAGAGTTTCTGGCTTAGTTAAATTACAGAGAACTTTTATAGGGTATATGCCTTGCCTAGCCTAAGGCATACAACTGTAGCTGTGCAGGAAGAGCAGTTTGAAATTTCCTATGTAAATCTAAAGTAAAAAACTTCCCATGTACCTATTCTGAGAGTTGATTTTTTGATGCCTTCAGTAAACTCACCTGTTTGTTGTTTGTCGTGGTTAGAAATGTCGGAAGGGACGATGAACAACAAAACTGAAATGAAGATGGCAACTGTAGCATCAGTGACGTAGCTGCAACAGATCAGTCAAATATTTAGTCTAGCTGTGATGTCATTTTTATGAAATCCAGCCTACTTCCTTTTTATTCATAGCGAGGAGAAAAAGCGGTGATACCTTTTATCATTTTTGTTGAAAAGAACTGTTGCCCAACCTGGTATGAAACCAGGGTCTCTTGTAAACCAGAGCAATACCAGTAGTATGAAGAGGATCAAAACTGCTATTTCTGCAAATTTCATTGGTCCCAGTTTTCTACTCTCTTCCTTGATGGTTTCATAGGCCCGTTGCTCCTGAGCCTTTGCAGAGGCACTTGCAGCACAACCAAAATTCTTCCGAAAACTAGAAGAAAATGGGCGAGAAATATCAGAGAAATTTGCCAGGTATCCTCAGAGGTAAGAATACAGATTTTATACTCAGTCATATTGTCTTTTAGATATAATAGAAATTGTGCATATTATTATCAGAGCATCAGCAGCCATAGGTGTTGAATAGTCACTGCATTGTACTCTATAGCGCCAAGATGCTCAAAGAGAAGCTTCTTGCCTCTGAAAGCTCATGATCTAAATATAAATGGGTGTGCTATCCGGACACATGGGGTAATAATGAGAGTCTCATTGTGATGGACAAGGCTATATGATCACCAGGAAGTAAACAGCATTAAACAAGTAGGTAACTCAAGCTGGTGGTATGGGGTGATTAGCGTTGGGGACTGGCATGATACTAATCCTCTAGATCTGTAGTAACTCTTGTTACAAAGGTTTTTACCAGCTATATGTAGAAATCAGATTCCTGGTTTGGAGCACAACAGTCTTTCAGGACAGGAAAGCAATGCTTCAGAACTGGTTATATGCAGCTGTAACTTCCCATTTTGATCTACAGAGTCTTTTTAGTTGGGATTTGATTGTGTTCCTCAGAGAAAAGTTTCAGTATTTTAACAGATACTTAGTACACTGCTCTGCTAGTTTCAGTTCTAAGCACAGACTTAATCACTTGCTGTCTGACTTTCAGGCATAGACTCATTAATAAAAGTATCACTGGTGTTAGAACATGTAATGGGTACTTGCTAACAGGCCTGCCAGCTGTACTACAGTGTGTAAACAGTACTTACTTAAAGCCCAAGTACAGTATTTGCAGCCAAATCCATGTCAAAACTAGTAACACAATCATGGTAGGGAAGGCAAAGGAGAACCAAGAGGCGAAGTTGATGATATTGCCATTGTTTGAAAAGATCCTGGAAAATGCAAATGGCTGTTAGCATCCAAAATCCTGCACTCTCTTCTGGATTTAGTTAATGATTCAGAAAAGTGGAGCTGCTGTGAGGCCCACCATGAAAGAGAAGCTAAGTTCCTGACAGTTACCAAATGGCTATTTCCCTTCTCTGTATTGGCTGGAAGTCAGCTGTATCAGAATGATGCAGTTTAGTGGGTATGTAAACCCAAATTTAACCAGACTTACTCATCAATTTGTCCTTGCAGTACCAGATTTGGTGTTGTCCCAGTCAGAGTTGCAATCCCCCCGATACTGGCCGAGTAACAAATACAGAGAGACATTCCTTTGCAAAATTCCTTGTGTTTCTTCTCTAGCAGATTTTCATTTCTCTTTCTGTCTTCCTCGACTGTCAGGACATGACTACTACCTAGGTCCCAAGACAGGAATAAAAGAGTTACAGAAGCTAGATTGCATAGGAAAAGATCTTGTGCTTGCATAATTTGGTATTTCAAGGCTAAGACACAATGGACTCAAAGCTAAAGGAACAAAATTTCCTCATTTTAAGGCTGGCATTGTTAATTCTTTGATTTTATGTCTGTTTTCACTGGCTGTCTTGATACAGAGAAGTTTTTCAGAAGAAGAGAATTTGAAACGTGTGATAAAGTCTGAACATATTTGCTGACATTTCTTGGTGAACTGGGGCAATGTCTGAACTGCACATGTTGGGAAGGAGGCAAGACTTCAGGGAGGTGCAAGAGTCAGAGGAGCTGGGCTGAATGGAACTCGTTCTGTAAAAGCACCTGACTGCTGGTGCTGGGATTTACACTCAGAAACACTGGAGTCCTCTCAAAGATGGGAAGAGGGCAAGACAGCTGGTATAGAGGTATTGTTTCTTGATTGCATATCTTTGGATTAGAAAGATCATTTTAATCCCTAACCTTCTGGAATGAAATAAGCCAGAAATTTTCCCTTAGAAATTCCTTATCTGATAAGTTACACAGTAGATAGTAATTGAACTAATGTAAATATATAGAGGAATTTCAAGCCTAATATCAAGGCTTTAGCTAATAGAGAGTTTATACATTTTGTTGTTTTATTGATTAATTTTTATCACTGATTCATATTTTCAATCTATTTCTAACTTCAGCCAGATCAGTAGATATAATTGTGCTTTTGTTCATGGAAGAGGCTCATAAATGCTGTTAGAGTCAGGATGCTTTGGGTACATTCTTTTGGGTACATTCTTCTCTTAGAATCTACTAACAACTATAATGACAGTGGAGAAGGCACCAAGTGATGACTTGGTTGCTTCCACTACCCCAAAAAGAAAACCGCTCATAACCCACTCACCTTTTTCCTCTGTTCCTTTGGAGCTCTGTGATTTAGTTATCTCTTCCTGTAGCTCAAATGCTTTATTGACATTTTCAGATGTTTCGTCGACTGTGCTAGACTCCAGTTCTGATTTGTGCAACTGTTCCAGCACTGCTTGTGCTATTGGGACCATCATGGCAGTGGTGGCAGTATTGCTGATCCACATCGACAGGAAGGCGGTCACAACCATGAAACCCATGAGAAGCCTGAAAAATGAAAAAGGTTTGAAGAAGTCAGTTCAAAGCTCAGTGATACAATGCCCTTTTTTTTTTTTTGTTACAAAGCTTTGTTTACAAGTGCTGGCTTCAGAAAACGCTCAAGAATTCACACCAAGCACTTCCTCTTACCCTCATTTGCTTTGTGAATGACACAGTAAGTTTTAACTTACACTTCTTTTTTGCAGTTTCAGCCAATTGTGCTTCCACATTCTTATAACTAGGAAAGTGGAAGCTGGTATCTTGGAGCAAACAGTTTGCCTTGTCAGTATCCTACTAACTCTGCATGCTGCTGAGGAAGACATACCATCTCAATAACACATCTTACTGTATTATAAAATATTTTTAAGAGGAATTGCAAGCTGAATTTGATCCCAAGTGGCAATCAGTTCAAGCCACAAGGAAGATGATCATCCCCACCCCTTATTTTTTTTGTAATTTTATCCCACCTCTATTACCTAAGGTTCTCTTCTTACTCATATAAAATTCTAATCCTTGTTTCAGTATTACTCTGCTATTTGTCTCAAAATTATTCTTTAGATGAGATGTAGATTATATATTAGATGAAAAGGGCTTTATCTTGTATGCATTTTTATTCTATTGCTTTGTAATTTCCTTCAGTATTCCCTCTTCTTATGATCTGAGACAAATTAAATAGGGCCATGTAGCCTCTGCATAGCTCAAAGTTCTAGTCTGGTAAACATTTGTTGTTTTCAGAGCAAGCATCCCTATATTTTCTCTTCTCTTTGCAGTCAGTATAACAACTAAAGAGTGCATGTTTTCTGTGTTTCTGCTGTGGTCTTTTGTGACTGTCTAAAGCTGGGCTTCTGGCCAAGCCTAGCAGCACCCTTGTCTTCTCAGCATTGACTCTTTTATTGCTGTATTTCCACCTAAAGCTATTTGGAATTTAAACAGACACACCAGGTCTGTAACACATCAGAGGATCCCCATTTGTGAGGTCTGCTCAGGCACTAACTCACTTGGACTGCAGGAAAGCATTTGTAGGATATGATTTGCAGGTTCACATAGGAGACTACAGGCAACTCTGAGATAGGAACTGATGCCATAAAGCTCTTTATCCCACAGCATTGTCACAACTGTTACTCACAGAGCTGGTCTAACACCAGTGATGAGCAAGACTCGCAGTGCAACACGCTTGTGTAGGTGCCAATTCTCAATAGCAATGGCCATCAGCAGTCCCCCAATAAAAAGCATATTGGTGTCCTTCAGGTACTCCCGACAGACCTGGAACGTGGAACAAGGGGGAGACAATAGTGACAAGAAGCCAGGAGAGAAGACAATTTGTGAGCGAGGATCTTGTTCCAAAGACATTAGCAGGCAGTAATTATGGATGCATCTAAACAATGAATTTGATTTCAGATTTGCAGCTCCACCCAGAGTTCACTCTACACTCATGCAAGTTCTGTTCCATGGAGAGGACAACCAATTCCCCATGCAATAATAGTGCAATTTTCTCTTCTTTGCACCATGCTCCAGAAGATCACCCTGTAAATAATCCCCAAATAAGAGAAGCTGACTAATAAATACAGAGGCAAAAACGTATAGAGCAAGATCTCTTACTGTTGTTGAATCCATGATGTTCATTAGCGGGAACAGCAGGACAGGGAAGAGAGCTGTGACGGCCAACGGCAAGGCTTCTGTGCACCAAAACAGTGCCATCACTATGATAACGTAACCACATTGGGCCTCCTGACAGAAGAAGGGTACATGCAATCAGAACAGACTGTAGATCACACTTAGGCTTTGAGAAGGCAACAGAGCATGACTATATGCATTGTCTGATAAAAGGATTAGAGAAAAGGTGTTTTTTCTATCATCTTGCCTATGAAGATCTGAATCAAATGACAACCACTCATCAACCTTGTCAAAACTGTGAGGAAAAGATGGGGGCTTCCCATGGGGAAAACAAAGAATCTTAGGGGAAGCAGCAAACGGATGACTTTGAACCCTTCATGATAAGGGATTGGCAATCCCTGCACAGACTTCTTGATTTTGCTGATGGTGGTATTTTCTTCTTATATATTTCTGTCTTTGCATTCCAGAAGTAGTTACTGATCCAGCCAAAGTTTCTCCACCTTTTTCTCCACGTGTTTCAGGACATGGCTCAGATGAACCCCAGATAATTTCAACAACTTGGATTCCTTGTACTATACTTTTATCTACTTTTCATAGGATTATTAGCTTGCTTACAGACTTTGAAAGGCTCACTGACAAAATGGCTCTCAGATCAGTTTCAGCTTCCACTGCCTTTGTCTTATTTCTTTGAAGAAACAGTGAAGAGATGGAAATTGCATGGCTGGATGACAGAGGATTAAACCAAGGAGCTGGAATAATGGTGGGCAGGGTCAAACTTGTGAAGCTTTAGAACATGATCGGATGAACAGGAGAGCTAAGTAATCTGGAGGGAAGAAGATTATGACAATTGAGGTGGTAAACTACCAAAGCAACAGGGTTGGAGGAGTAAAGCTGAAAGAGATGTGTGAAGAGACGGAAAGATGCTTTTTTGAGCCTTATTTTTGAATGAGCACGGTAAGAAGCTTAGTTATGCATCCTGTCAAGCACTGACAGCAATTTTCTGTTTTGATGATTCTTTTTGTCACTCTTTTGTTACTAAGAGATGACAGCGGGTGCCTTTTGAGGGACCCTAGCAGAGCTTTGGGACACTTGTCATAGGCACGGTGCTATTCTCTCCAGTGTGCTGTCAACAGGCTCTCAGTGAAAGCTGGAATGAGGCTTTTCACCAAGTCACTTGTCCTGTAAGGACATTCCTCTGTCTTTAGACAAAACCTTTTGCATTGTTTGCTCTCATTTGTAATAGTTTAGTGTCCAGTGCTATGTTATTATAGGCCAAGTTAATAGCTTGACAGGGTAGAAAAACGTGAAATTCCATCCTGTAAGTGATCTGCTTACAATGCTGCATGCTGAGGTACTGGCTTTTCCTGCTTAGCAGTACCATGACACACAATTCTAACACAAGAAGTCTTCTTACCGATTGCAAAGGGAAAAGACCAGGACACTTTAAATTTTTGTGTTGTAGCTGACTACAAAGAAACCAGAATCATTTTTAAAGAGGAACTGAACCAAGACTGCCAAATCATTCCACAGGCCATACCAAGGACGTTGTATGACTCCAGCTAGTAAGTTTGAAATCATGGCCTCAGGACAAAGAAAAAAAAAACCACAAATCTCTCTTTCTGGCTACTTAGAACTTTTCTGATACAGATCTCTTAACTTCAGTAACTCTTTTGCCTATGGAAAGTTAACTAGCAAAAAAATACTTTTTCTGGTTTTTTTTCTTAGTAAGTTTTAAGTGCTAGTTTAAGCTATTTTATTTGCATATCAAGGGAATAGGAGGACATGCCTGATCGGTTGCCATGTTTAGCCTCCAGCCAGTGCCACTCTATCATTCTTGGTTGCAATCCCCCTGTCATAGCTCCAAAGTCTCTGATAACACCCAGAAAAAGAGCTGTGAGGAAGAAAGAGCTGTGGGACAAGCTGCACAAAAAGACAGAAGAGCTCGTGAAGACCAAAGCTTGGTGAAGGAGACAAGACACTGGGACTCAGCAGGGATCAGGAGACGAGGAGGCAGGAAGAGACCACGGGGAAGGGACCTGACGTACAAAGAGCACCAACAGGAGTAGATCGGGACTATCTATTCAGTGATGCTGGGACTCTAATAAGACACACGAAGACAGAGATTAAATCTGTCTGCATGAAGAGATTGGGAGTGCAAGAAGTAAGCCAGAGTGGAGAAGCAGCGGAAGGCTGGCAGCCTGCCAGCTCACAGTGCTGTGTTTAAATGTTTGTCTCGGAAATACCTGCCCCACTACTACAGGTTTTTGTAGTTAACTTTTTCTGAAGAAATCCTAAGCAAGGTATCTTCCGAAATGTGACATTTTAGATTTTAAATTACTGCTTTGAAAGATTCTTACATAAATATGCTAAAAAAAGTGAACTACATATTATTTTATCCTGATGTATCAAAATGCCATGTCCATCTGACCAGGAAAAATGCCTCTTCTATCTGGCAATGACAACAAGGAAAAAAATTAACAGAAGATGTGGCCTGGATACTTTCAGAAAATCACAAAGGGGCTTAAAATGGAGCTGTAGATTGTAACTTTGGTTCACGTGTATAAGCTTTGGCATAGAAAAGTCCTTTGCTAAATCAGCTAGATGCAAAGCAAAAGTTACAAAATCACATTTCACTGAGTATTCTTCTAGAATATGCAGTCACAGATGTATCTGCTCATCCACCTCTGTCCTATTGCTTTTCTAATCCCCCGCTATCGGTAGTCAAAGGGGTCTGCTCAGAAAATAGATCTTCCAGCAAGAAATGAAGGAAGCTCCTCTGAGAAAAAAATCTGTATGTTCTCTTCAGCTCTGTCACTTAAAAGTAACAACTCTAAAAAGAGATTTGGAGATTTGGCTCTCAAATTCAATTAAAAAAGTTCTTACCTTGCTAGGAACAGCCAGAGGCAGAGGAAGAAACACAAGGGGCACAAGCACTATGATTATGTATTTCCTGCAGGCTAGGATCATCTGCAAGAAGCCAGCCATGGTGCTGGAGCTAGCCCAGTGCTGAAAGGCCTGAGCTCTGCTGCTGGAGACTATATAAACACTTGGGAATATTAACCATTGACCTCTGGAGGTTGGGTGTTGTTTTTGGAACTGTAATCGGAGAAAGAAGGAAGAGAACAAAGAAGGGAGGGGACAGCAAAAGAGTGTCAGACTAGGAACTTTCTTAGGACAATCTTCACGATAACTGATAGATCCAGGAGAAAATTAACTCCTTGTGGACTGAGTAGGTTTATTAAAAGTATCGTGAAATGACCTATGCTTTTGTTTTATAAAAAAAAATAATATCATGTTTTGGTCTTTAATAATGCTGCCTTTGAATAGGTACTATTATTGCTCCTATAAAAAAAAGAGAAACTGCTTCCTCCATAATAGGTTTAAAATTGTTTTAAAAATATGTAGAGTGCTGAAAACCACATCTGTGTCTGTAATACTCAAGTACGGAGATTAGAAACATCTACCCATAATGTTACATAAACATCATTGTATTCACTGAGAAATTCTTTGGGTAGCAAAATCTGCTAGAGCAGAGCTCCTGTCACCAGATGCCACATCGAGTCTCGCAGTCCTTATCACCTGAGAGCAGGGACACCCGTCTTCGTGCACTCCAGGGATGACTCTCATGACAATTCTGTTTTCTTCTACTCAAGAGCAGCAGAGGAAATAGTAATGTCTGGTCAGTACTCGCTTCCTCCCACGTGGCATCCCAGTACATTATGAGAAAGGCTTGGGGCTATTGTTTGTTCACCTTTCTGATCTTGAAGGTTTATAGGTGCAGCTTTGGGGGGAAAATAACAACAAAAAAGTGCTACTGGGAAATTACCAACAATTCTTATCCTGGTTGCAAGAAACTTACAAAATACAAGCAGTGAATTATTTGGTTCTGTAAATAGGTAGGAACACAACTAAACTTTAATTCCAAAGGGAGAGTCTTGTTAATGTCACTTTGATGCCTTTATTCGGTAGGTCAGGCAAGTGCATACTTCAGATAATGATGATAACATTTCCAATTTTATTGGTATAAATTGGCCCAGCTCTGTTTATAGCTTGCTCAGAGAGAAAGAAAGAGGAGCACAAACATTAGGTCATCTGGTGTCAGCTCCACAAAGAGCTTCTGTTGTCTCTCTCTCTCATCCCTTTTCTGATGGGGCTTCTTTTCTTTCAGTAACGGGCTTATGACTGAAAACTGGAGTTTCAGCTGCCAGGGCCACAAACTCATAGCTCTCTTGCAAGCTTGATTTGGGCATATTGCTTATGAGAAACAGCATCGTGTTCCACAGCTGCCAGTCCTGAGCTTGAGCATTTCACACTTGGTACAAACAGAATGAGAAAGAGCTTTCAAATTAATTATATTCCCCTACACTTTTGCATCTGCTTAATGTTGAATTAGTGCCTGAAGAGGTGCAGTGATAAAATCAGCCAATGGCAAGGAAATTTTTCTACTCTTATGTCCTCAGGTTGCAATGAAAATCTAGAAGGAAACCTCGTTTTCACAGCTGTGTAACAGGAAGGCTGGCCCCAGCTGCAGCCTGGCCTCTGGGGTGTATGAAACCACGCAGAAGGCTCATGAATCCTGTGCGTTCTGGAGGAGCAGCAGCACATCCACGGAGGTGTTTCCCACTGCTACGTGAGTCCAAGGTGAGCTCTGTGTGTGACTGCAAAATGAATGGTTCCCATCTTCAGGGGGATTTATTAGAGCTTTGCCTGTAGCCCATTAACACTCTCTGTGGTGTCAAAGGAGTGATGCCAATTCGCATTAATTTGGAACTACCCCGGTTGATATAAACGGGTTAATCTAATACTCTGAGTTGTGTGCTTTGAATTTAAAGAACAACTTGGTGTTTGCTTACAGATCTGCTCTTCAAGGCAGATCAAACCTCACAGGAGACCTAATAGCACAGCCAAAACTTACAGTTTGTGAGTTATTTTGTACTTTAGAAAAATAAACATCATCTCATGTGCTGTGAACTAATAGAAGTGATTACACATCTCTAACTGCAGCATTTCTTAGAACCTAGTGCATTTAAAATGTTTATTATCACTTTTCCTTTGTTTGGAGAGAATAAAAAAAACCAGGTTTTGATTTTAATTCTCTTTAACGATCCATAAATGGTTGTGACAGGACAAGAGGTGACCGTTTCAAACTAAAAGAGGGAGATTTAGACTGCAGAGAAGGAAGAAATATTTCACCATGAGGGCGGCGAGACCCTTTCTCAGATTGCCCAGACCCCATCCCCGGCACCATCCCAGGTGAGGTTGGCCGGGGCTCTGAGCACCCTGCTCTAGCTGCAGCTGTCCCTGCTCAGTGCAGGGGGGTTGGACTGGTCCCTTCCAGCCCAGCCCAGCCCGCTCTGTGACACCGCAACAGCCGGGCCGGCAGCTGCCGGCTGCGACACGGAGCCGAGCCCTTCCTCCTGCGGCAGCGGGAACAGCTACCGCCGGGCGCAATCCCCCCCCTCACGCCCCGGTTTCCTCGGGGCCTCCGCCGGCTCCCGGGGCGGAGCGCGGCCTGTTCCGGGCGGGGCCGCCGCTCCCCCGCCCCCCGCCGCCATGGCCGCCCAGCCGCCGGTGCCCGCCGCCCGCCGCCGCTGCCTGCCGCTGCCCGCCGCCGAGCCGCTCCTCCTCCTGGCCACCTTGTCCCTCGGCCGGCAGGGCCCGCCCGCCACACAGGA